>JACSYO010000576.1:0-155000 GCA_016806645.1 Ophiodon elongatus | reverse complement strand
TATACAAATGATGGTCTTATATTCAGCCAACTCATACACTGGCAAAGTACAATGTTACATATATAATCACATTTGAATAGCTCTTGTTACTCAAAGCTAAATGTTAAAATGATTTCAAAATAAAAGATACTGTATGTGCAGCGTTCAAAATACATGGATATGTTGCGAATGTACAAAGGAAGAAAGAAAAGTCTGTCAACTTTTTTTATAGTAACCACTCAGCACTTCCTGTTTGCTTGTTTCACATTAGAAGCTGTCTGTTACCTCTTCCAATGGAAACTCCCCGCTGTTGATCAACACCACAGAGTGTAACGGCAGTGTGAACACAGCCTGCACCACACCGGAGGAACCAGAAGACCTTGATACGAGGGTAACCAAGAAATCACTAAGATTAACAGTAGAAAATGTTCTGTAGCACGAGATGATATAGAGCTATTCTTAGGGCCTGGAGGGAAATGTCTGACCAAAATTTGTTATTTTCAGAGGAAATTAAGTTGATTGCCATGTCATTTGCTGAACACATTGATTATATGCGACTGTGAGCAAATCTTGTGTATATGTTGACATTTTGTCCTAAGGCAAGCACAAGAGGGAAGCTGGTGGAGTATCTAAAATGGAGTTCATCCTCTGCACAGTGTGAATGTGCTGAGGAAATCACAATAAAGATTTGAATATTTATTGTGTAATGGGGGAAATTTGGACAGCGTCTTTTTTCAATTGTTCCCAATGTGGAGAGAGCGTATGCGGCCACCTAGACAAAAGACGCTGCACCCAGCGTCTTCTTTCTAAGCCCAGTGCTTCAAGTTGAAAATCTCTGAACTTTTCAGAAAAGCGCTAGTGATGTCACTGTAGTAAATGGAGGAGAAGCTTGTTTTGGCCGTGTCTGTCTATCCTGAACTCCCATTTGTGGGAGCAGATCGGCTGGGCAGACACTGATTGTTGCTGGTGAGTGTTGTGCTTCTATTACCGTACGCCTTGTCTCTCCTTGCTCTGACGTTACGGCTGTCTGAGTGGTGACAAGATCATCTATACAAAGTATGAAGCAGACAGGTGCTCATGATGGAAAAAACTGGAAAACAAATGGACAGCCCAAATAGATAATACAAAGCAAAGGAGCGACGCTAGTCTATCATACAGCAGTGGTTAGAGTACTGATTAGTTGTCAAGATATTGTTGTCATAAAAAACATTAAACAAACCTTGGAAGCACTTTTTTTGTTGAAATGCTGGGATGAAATGCTACCCAGCGCCCTGCGGCCATTTCTTTGCCAGAAGAACCTTTAATGGAAATCTGGCATACAGGTTTCTCTATTGTGAAGCGAGATGCTGATGTTCAGAGAGGGTTCTTGCGGTAGAAGTGTTATGACAGATCAGCTGACTAACGTAATTGCTGAAATGGCATTGATATAGTAAGATACAGAAATGGATTATTTGCGTGTTCTCCATTCACCGCTTTTTTTTTCTGGGACTTAAGGTGGTAAATCCATCTTTCCCTAACCCTCGGAGAAGGCTTCGGCTGAGGGACCTGGCTGAAAGGGTGATCGATGCTCAGGAGAACGAACAAGAGCTCAACAAACTGCTCAACGAGGCTCTGCTGGAAAGAGAGACGGTCCAAGCGTAAGTGAACGCCCTTACAGGTTGATGAACCATAAAGCACTACTTCTTTCTAGATACAAAACACCTTTGTGATACTGCTTTATGTCATGTTGGTGGTCTTTACATTGGTGTTACATCTTTTGGATCAGATTTTCATTTTAGTTATGATTTGCTACTGCTAGAAATTCTTCTTTTGTGAACCACAAATAAGTAGAGCTGGGTTTTGTTGGAAATGTTTGATTCTGGTGCAGATTTTACTCGGAGTTTATTGTCTTACTCACGGACACTTTAACATGTGGACAGGAAGAACCAGGGATTAATCGGCACTTTACCTCCTGAGCCGCAGCCCCCCGATATGCCCCGTATGTGAACTGATTAGACAGATTAGGAATCTTACCAGACAGTTTCGATACTTAATAGTTTTTGATACTGGGTGCTACGGTCACATTTTAGTCTGTACCAGAAAAGTACACAGTAAAGTTTAATACCTACAAAGCAATGGAGAAGTTGCACACAATTTTAAACACATTTATTAAGGTATTATTATTACTAAATATCCACTCAAGACAGTATTTTGTTATGTTGACTACACACTGTTGACGCTATAGTGGAGCTAAAGTGAGGCAAGGCTGAAATAAATCAGTCTGCAGGCTGTTGTAGCCAACAAAGATAGTCAGGGATCCCGGGGCAGACAGGCCATTGGAAAGTTCGGGAAGACTTCCGAACGATCGATCCACCGGCTGGTGGTCAGAGAGTGTTTCATTTTCTTTTTCTGATGTCAGTATTTTTTTTTAACTGATCATTGTTTTTGATCTGATTGGTTCAGTCATTTTCATTGTGAAATTGACAAACTGCATCTCTACTAGTGTTTTAGCTCACTGAGACTTGCTGTGATTCAGTGCAGTGGTGACGCGCTTATACAAACTGAGGAGGCAGGTGTCAGCACGACATCCTAAATTAACTTGAAGGTCTAAAAGTGTAATCCACCATTTTCTAGCAGAGACCAATGGTGTCAGACTCTGAGGTACTGACTTTTATCCCGACCGCTTCACACTGGGCTGCAAACCGCCCCACTGCGTGCTGAAAGTCAAGTTATTATCTGCAGAGAGCGAAGAAGCAATTCTGAGGTCCCCAAACCAGACACTCTCCTCCCTCCGCCTGCGCCTTTAGATCCTGTCCTTGAAAATCACAAACAGGATTGGTGACCAGGTACAACCTTGGCGGAGGCCAACACAGACTCAAAATGTTGTTGACTTTGTGCCAAGTATACAGATATAGCTCTCACTTTGGTTGTACAAGGGCCGAAATGGCTCGTAGCGACAACCTCGTTACCCCGTATTCCAACAATACCCCCCACAGGATTCCCCCGGTGACACGTAAGCCTTCTCCAAGTCCGCAAAACACATGTAGACTGGATGGCAAACTCCCATGACCCCTCCAGTTCACCCTCACTATAATCTGATCCAACTCACCACCAGGTGGTGATCAGTTGACAGCTCTGCTCCTCACTTGACCCGAGTGTCCAAGATAAACAACAAACAGACAAACCTTGGGAGACCCTACCAGGAGCTATTGCCCCCCAACAACACAGCTCCCTGGGTCACTGGCGCACACAAACCAAGCTTGGCTAATGTCAAATAGTAACGGTAGCATGCACGGTCCAGGTGTAACGTTATTCCTTCAACATCGTGGATGTAAACTTCAATCCAGTTGCTGTATTTCTTGGTTTGGATTGATTTTTGGAATCTTTACAGAATTATTTGCCCACATTTGGTTCTTTCAACACTTAGCTGGGGTGCACAAGTCAAATGATTGGACCACCAAAGAAAACAATGTTTCCTCCTTTTGATTTCCACCTCGTTCCCTACCTGAGTATGACGTAAGGGTATGCCCTCGTGGGGGCAAACTCAAGTGATTGGTTGAAAATGGATGAGACATCTGATTGGTTACATATGATTTGCTGTTGAAAAATGCATTTTATTAATCAAGCGACATGACGGGAGTCTTAAAAAACCCACACACAAATGCAGTGAAGTTAATCCAGTTTGTAAATGTAGGTTGAACAGTTTGTATATATATATATGTAACAACATCCAAATATGTTTTTGATGAAAATTTCAAATTCTTTTGAATACATACATTTGCACATTTCTATTACATTTTTTAAAACAAGGAATATTTGTGTATGCATCAGGTATATCTTTGCGAATCTTATTTTTTTAAGTGTGGATTCTGTTTACATTCATATATAATGATAAAAATGTTTGTGTTCATTGAAAAATATTTTTGTCGAGATAATCATGTGTATATAGACGACAAAAGACATTTGGGAATCCTTCTGCATTCATTCAAATTGAGGCTGATCCCATAAATACCAATATTTTAAAATGGATGTCAGTGCTAAGATGTTCTTGTCTTTTCAGACTGAAGGGGAAACACACCAACAAACTCTCCCTGAGGTTTGTGGATCCAGACCTGGAGACTCGTTACTCTGTGGAGAAGGAGAAACAGAGTGGAGCTGCCTTCTGCTGCTCCTGTGTGGTCCTACTCTTCACTGCAGCTATGGAGGCACTCATAGACCCCTGGTCAGTTCACACGGCCAGGAGTCATTTCTTTTTTTATCCCAATGTGGCCATGGAAATGTTTTGTCTGAGACATAAATTGGCAAAATGATCTTGTTCGTATGATTATTAACTCTGTTCTGTGAGGAATCCTCCTCTCTTGGGATCTAAAATATTTTAGTGCAACCCAACTCCCTGTGATATTGCTCTCTGCAGTAATGTTCTCTGTCCATCTGCATGCAGCTGTTAATGACTTGAACGGTGAATCTGGTATTGTTGACTGCTACCAGTGATATTTTTTCAAGGTTTGTCTGTGTGTTCATATGTTATGAAACAGGCTGATTGCAAACTACATCACCTTTGCAGTGGGAGAAATCCTTCTGCTCATCCTGACAATTTGTTCTCTGGCTGCCATCTTCCCTAGAGTGAGTTACAACCTATTTTCATACTTTTCTGAGTGTTTTCTCATGTTTTCTCTGCCTGGTAGCACCAGTTATCAGGTAGCAACACCTTCTCCAGATATGGTGACTGCCAAGTGTGTCAGGTTAGTCTGACCAAAGCCCAAAACCGGCAGAGTGTGTATCCATTTTGCTGCTGGGTTTCTTCTTGAGGGCCAGGAAACATGGCTTGTCCTTTGCTACTGGAGAGACTGTGTTCTCTTATGCCCAAACACAGAGAACCCTAGCAAGCTTTCTGACTGTTTTGGAGCTCCTAATTCCTTAAAATGAACAGTCACACAAATGTACCTTCAGCAATGTTTTTTAGAAAATAGTTTAACATAGTTTAATGCTTCGGGAAATATAAATTCACTTTCTTTTAATTGAGGAAATCTGTCTCAATGTGTATTAATTATGGAGCTAGAGTCAGGGTGATATCAGCATCAGGACAGGAAGCAGGGGGAAATCACTGATTTCAGATGTAGACATAGATAAACAGAAATGGGAAAAAGACGGTTTGTGGTATTAGGGGAAGTTACATTTCGGAACTATGTCTTGAGGGACAACAGTGGGTGCAGTGACTGTGTGCAGTTTCCTGAAGTATTGTGGTGCCACTGAGGTTGTAAGGTTTCCTGAGACCAAAACCTGTGGTCATAGGAGGAAGTCTGTGCTTCTTCATATAACTCCACATCTGATTCCCAAGGAAAAAACGAATTAGCACATTTCCCAAAATGTTAAACTGTTCCTTTCAAATAATTTTCCTAAAATCTTGATATTGCAAGACTGTGCCACATTGTGGACACACAGACACTGATAGTATTGCGAAATGGTTCCACTAGGAACTATAATTCAGTCAATGTGTTTCCATTAAACATGTGGTGTGTTGTGCATGGAGCAGTACTTTTCATCCCGCTTTGTCATGGAAATTCAGATATATTGATATCCAGCAGGCAGGTCAGTATTGATTGCTGCTGTCAGTTCAGGTCGGTCAGCAAAATGCACACAGGCAGTCAATCACTGAGGAAATGATGCTCTGGGCTCTTCAGAACTTATCAATATCACACCAAATATCACAATGCCATAAGCCCACAGTTCCTTTTCCATCTCAGTCCATTAACAGTGGCACTGGTGTATGAATGTGATCATCTTCACTTTCCACTGTTCCCAGCCACACAGCTTTTTCACAGCAGATACTTTGACATGTCATAACAAAAAAAGTACAGGAGTGAATGATGATCTTAATAATGGCTGCATTTCATTTAGGTGTCCCACGTCCAGGGCTCTGGTATACTGGAGGCTACTTAGACATGCAAAAGGAATAGGGACATCATTTATGTTAAAGAAATAATTATAATAATTTTGACGTTGTTTTTTGTTTTGTATCATATTCCCGTTAGAGTCATGGGTCCGTGCACAAAGAATAATTAATTTGCCATTGTTCACGTTGTATAATGAACGATGTCTTTTTAGGGGTATTGCCTAATCTCATTGGTCTACTTGTGTTTATGTTAATGTATTCTGATACGTGTGAGTTTGTTCTTGGATGGTCGATGTCGCCTGAACGCGGTTAATGCTTTGTCTGTGTTATTGTTGCATTGAATGAACACGTGCAATACAGTTCAGTGCACCAAAACGTCAGCTTGTTCCACTATCCAACATTAATAATGAAAATTGAGTCAAGGAGGTCGAGAGTCATTATATCATCAATTTAGTCATTTAATTAAAACTTCTTTAGCTATTTGGGTTACGGGCTATAGTGTTGAGACGTGATATGAGTCTGACTGTAAAATAATGGTTTCCATGAGGGCGCAATGTTATCATGACAATAACGCCACTAAGCTTTCCAATGTAAAATCCTTCATGTTTAATTACTTTCGCACTTTTAACTATTCTACATGAAATTAAATTAATTGATAAATAAAAAATATTTTGCTGGATTATCCTCTGGCCTGTATGAAACAAAAGTAAGCCAGTGAAATGCTTAAAGTGAGTCCACTTCATCACAAGTGTTGTGGAAGATTTCTACGTTAATCAGGAGAATTTATGGAGGGCACTGTGTTGTCTCACATTCCGGAAACTCACCGGAGCACAAGATTTTAGTTTCTAGGTTTAACAGTTACTCACACACATCTTATTGTATAGTTTCTATTAGTAATACACATATTTTCCCATCACACAAGCCATGGCGTAAAGGAACAAGGACTTATTTAAAGTTGCAGTGCTAACCTTTATTTAAATAGCATTTTCAATATGACAGTCTGCAACAAGGTGCATATGTTTCTGCTCACAACACGGTTCTGTATTACAATGCTTATTAACAATAGTAATAACATATAAAACAAATTTTCACTCATCAAATTGCTTTACTTTTAAGAAATTAAGGATTTTTTTCTACCTGTGTCTGCTGCCCGTTGGCATCATGGTAACATGGATGTCATGTCAGCCAATCAGCTCCTTCCCATCTTCAAACTTCATTATCATCAAAATCATTATTATTGCCGCTTCCTTGTTAAATTACATTTGAAAAATTCAGTGTAGGCTACATAGAGACACTGCACACATGAAAAGCTAAATTAAGTAATAAAGAAATGTAATAACTTTATGAGAGAAAAGATTTGATCTGCTGGTCCTATGACCTCAGTATTTGTTGTCCCTAAATGTATGTGTCACAGATACAAGATGCATGCTATGTGAAAAAACTTATTTTACAAGTAAAAGTCCTGCATTGGATATTTTACTGTAGAGTTTTTTCAGTGTGGTATTAGTACTTTGCCTTAAATTATCTGAATATTTCTTCCACCACAAGCTCATAATATGAAAAGGCGAGTTTGTTCAGGAGCAATTTATTGTTCATTAAAAGTTGTTTCATGAAACCCATTAACTAGAGTGTATTGACCATTTTAAATGACTATATAGCATGACACTTGTTGTGCTTTGACACATGCATTTAAGGAAACAATACTGAGGTCATAGAACCAGCAGATACAATGTTTCTCTCATAAAGTTATTGCACAACTTAACTTTGCTTTTCATATGTTCAGTGTCTCTAATCTATCAAATGTCATTTAACAAGGAAGCGGCAATAACAATGATTTTGATGACAATGAAGTTTGAAGATGGGAAGGAGCTGATAGGCTGGCCTGAAATCCATGTTACCATGATGCCAACGCAATGCAGGCACGGGTAGAAAACATCGTAATAATAAAATAATTAGTTTTATATGTTGTTACTAATGTTAATAAGCATTGCAATACAGAACCGTGTTGTGAGCTGAAACATGTTCACCCTGTTGCAGACTGTCATATTGAAAATGCTATTTAAGTAAAGGTTAGCACAAGATGCATTTCAATCAAATATACTCAATAACAATTCTTATTCGATGACAAGTGACTAATTGTAGGCATTCTATGCTCATCATTGGATTCATTTTTGTTTTATACAGGCCAGAGGATAATCCAGCAGATTTTTATTTATTATTTTATTTTATTTTATGTAGAATAGTAAAAAGTTCAAACAATAAATATACTTGAAGGATCTTACGTCGGATAGCTTACTGGCTTTCTTGTCATGACAATAGAGCCGGCAATAAAGTCAAAGTTCAAAGTAAATACATTTTTTCTACAGTCAGACTCATCACAAGTCTCAACACTATAGTCTGAAACATTCACCCAAATAGTTTAAGAAGGGTTTATTAAATAAATAAATTGATAATATAATGAATCATTACATCCAAATACTTCAGTGTCGAATGGCAGTTTATTCGTGATCAGTTGTGGGAAATTGGCAGAAATATGACTTTATAACAGTCATTTATTATGTTCATCATTTCAAATATTTGTTTATTTATTGAATTTAACTTTCCTTAAATGAATCGCTGGAACAAACACGTTTGAAAATGCGCAACCTTTACTTTGAAGGCGAGCTATCTCTGTTTCCAGCTCTCAACTTCCTTGACTTTTCATTTTTCAAGTTGTGTAATGGAATTGCATTGCACGTGTTAATTTAATGCGACAATAACACAGACAAAGCATTAACCGTGTTTAAGCAGCATCGGCTATCAAAGAACGAACTCAAACGTAGCAAAATACATTTACATTAACACAAGTAGACCAATGAGATTAGGCAATACCCCTAAAAAGACATTGTTCGTTATACCACGTAAACAATATCAAATTAATTATACTTCATGCACGGACCGTCGTGGCAGTGTAATTGCAAAGCTAACTTGCATCTTTATATCCTTAATCAACTGTATTTCTTCCAGGATGATGCATCATTGTTGGCTGTTGTATTAGCTTTAATCAGTTACAATGACCATCTTTAGAGAAGGTTATAATAAATGTCCATTTAGCTTAATTTATGTATCTCACAAATCCGTCAAGGACCAACAGAGTTTTGATCTACAAATGAAAAAATTCAGGTTACTAAACTTCAAAGTTGAGCCTTTTCTGGCTTCCGAGATAAAGATTCTCCAGGAGTGCTGGGTTGTGCTGTAAAAATGTCACATAATTATAGAAAAGCACCTCACTACGAAAAGTCAGGATCTTACACACAGTAAAAACAGTGTTAACAGCTTTTTGCAGTCAGTCAGATGCATCGTTTTTCCATTCATAAGAATAAAGGAACAACTGAAGCAGATTACCTATAGTCATTACACTACAGCAGACCAAAGCTTTTACTGAGTACTTCTGCTCTATGATATTTGTGTTGTAGCCTTTGTAGAATTATGTCTCAGTTCCACAGATATATTAACAATCAAAGGTAAACTCTGCATGGATGTTGGGAGTGTGCACTGTTTGCACTTCATTTATAATTACAAGACTTTCATGTATTTGGTACATAGAGGAAATTACAGGAAGCACACATCTCAGGTCAGATCAACCTTGTTGTCACTGTCACGGTCTCGGGTTTTGTTTAGTTTGTTTCCTGTTTTGTTTTGAATTTCCCTGCCTCTTGTGTCCTCTGTTCACTTCACTTCCTGCCCTTGTGATTGTCTGCCCCGCCCCTAATTGAATCCTCCAGTGTCTATTCACCTGCACCTCCCCAGTGTATTTAAACCTTATTTGTCTCCTGTCTCAGTGTTGGTTTTTCTGCTTCTATCCCCGCAATTTCGCTGTCCATTAAAATTACTTTTGCATTGTTCCTCGGCTCCTTTGTCTCCCTCTGTGTTTGGGTCCATTCCCCCCCCCCATATTACCAGGCTTGACAGTCACACTCAATTTGGCCTCGGACAGAAATGCCAACCTGTGGAGGAAAAACCAAATAAATATAAAGCTTTGGAATAGCTGTAGAATGAAGAAGACACTACTGAACAGCCCGTCAGCATGAAATGATCCAGAGAGCTGACAATCACTTTTAGAATGAGGGGTGTTGTGCGTCTCATCCTCAGGCTCACTGACTTCATGTTCTTGTGTAGTCTCCCACAAACTTCAGTACCAAATAGACAGATATGGATGAGGATAAAGTAGTGAAGTGGTTACTCTGTAGAGATGCAGAGACATACAGTGAGCCAGCGTGAAGGCCCAGCACTGTTTGTCAGGTCTTTATCTGTACACAACAACAGCCATACTGCACTATAAACTGTGTTTTACATGTATAAGACGCAACATGATGCTTAGTCTTTCATTATGAGGCTGATGCACTGTAACAAGATGTTTAATTCATAAACCCTACAGAAGAACACAATTCAAAGACCACAATGCATGTTGATGTATGAGCGTCTCCACATTTGCAGTGATGTGTAACCTTGCACATAGTGAAATAGGTATAGCTATGAAGGAGAAGGTATCACTTATCTCTAATAAAGGATGAAAGTTTAAGGTTTGGCCAAACTATAAAGTATTAAATTAAAATAAATAAATTTTCTGTAGCCCAAAATCCCAAATTTGCCTCAGAGGGCTTTATGATCTGTACAAATACAACATCCTCTGTCCCGGCACCCTCTCAAAACCTTTAACGGGGAGAAAAAAAGAAAGAAACCTTAGGGAGAGCAACAGAGGAGGGATCCCTCTCCCAGGATGGACGGAAGTGTAATAGATGTCATATGTACAGAATGAACAACATGACATAATATCAACAGAGTTGCGATGAATCCCAAGTATAAACTGAGTAGGGTGGCCGTGCCACTGCCATTTATAAACATACCTTGTCAACTGATACCAATGCCAATATCAACAATTGCATTATAATCATGCATACAAGCTATTTTTAATTATATATTTTTATTAACTGAAAAATAACATCTTCTGCCTCCATTTATCCATTCGCTACAGTACGTTGGATTCATGTTAATGTGTATTTAAAGACATTTACATTTGTGGAAAAATAACTGAGGGAAAACATATTAAAAGATATGAAAAATTGTCTGAAGTATACAGTGAAATTATTTAGTTTGTAGGCTTTAGTGAACTGCAACAGTTTGGTAGAAATAATGTGCTGTTACTTTCCTAATTGGAATTGTGTGTGCGTGTGTGTGTGTATGTGTGTGTGTGTGTGTGTGTGTGTCAGGTATTTCCCAAGAAGCTGGTGTCTTTCTCCACCTGGATCGACCACACCCGATGGGCTCGTAACACCTGGGCTATGGCAGCCATCTTCATACTCACCATGGCCGACATCGTGGACATGGTGAGCAGCTCTCTTTCTTACACCCGCAAAAGACAAAACCTGTGTGCATGGAGCTTTTTTCCTCCTATCTGTATTATAGAGCTTGGTTTTTCAATTTGAGAGCATGACTTATTGATTTCACTTAAGATTTTGTAATGCTTTCCCTCAAAACCCTGATTGCGTCTTGATTTGCTCTGTATACTGTATTTCTCATCTTTTCTCGGATTTGTTTTTTCAATAACCCTTTGAAAATTACCCAACCAAAAGTTTTGTGTTGACCAATGAAATGATCCCTTTTCTTTACCACTTTTGGAATAGAAGTAAAGTTAATATATACCAACGCGCCACCTGTACTTATTTCATTAACTATAACATCTGCACTGGCCTCCTGTCACTGTGCTAGAGGGGAACAAAGAGTGGTCAGAGGAGCAAGTTACAGTTAGTGGTACAAGTAGCCGCTGCTAACACTAGTAAAAATCTGTTTATGTGGGGAATGGCACCACTCAATGCAACACAAAATGTTTTATGTGGTATACCACCACAGCAGCATGCTACGTCAATAGTCAACAGGAATACCACTGATGCTGAACGTTAACTATGCATCAAGCTAACGTTAGCTGAGACTGAAAATAGATGTGGTTGATTCAGGCCATTCTTGTCAGCGTATTGCAAAATAAAAAATTGGGTCCAGTAGTGGGTAAAGTTACTATAGTAAATGGAAAAAGTACGGGTCATTTTATTCCAAAAGTCGTTATGAAAGCAAAGGAAGTACATAATAAAGGATTAACCGCCCGTCAGGGGCGTTCTAAGAACTAATGAAAGCACCTGCAACAAGGCAGGGATTATGTCATTGGTCAACATTACAACTGGCATTATATTGGTTGGGTTATTTTGAAAGGATTATTGCACAAAAAAAATCCAAGAGCAGAGGAGAAATCTGAGAGGAGATGTTTCACAAGCACTCAGAAGCAGCCTGAATGTGAGAAGGAGGGCTTGAGCGCAGGAAATCTGTGCAAGCAATAACATATCTAAGTGCAACCATACAGTTTAAGCAGAAATCCAAGCACAAGCAGGGGCTATTTTAATGTGAGGACAGGGTTTTGATGGAAAGCCTTATGGAATCTTATGCGAAATCAAAGAGCCATGCTGTCAAATTCAAAGACCACATCCTTGGAAAAAATAGGAAAAATGCTGTGGTGTGGTGATTTGTATTCATTCCAGAAGCAAGTTTTCAATGAGCTGTAATGTATGTAGTTTAAAGGCTACATATATGCCACGGAAAAACTAAAGCCAAGGAAATAAGACCAAAAAACATTGAAATTCTGGATGTTGCTGCTGAAGGACAGCTGAGCATAGATCATAGAGTGCCGTTTTCAAATGATAGTGGTATATAATATCCTTGAATAATAGTACTGAGCTCATAACTTTTTGTCTCTTCACTGTCTAGCTGAGTTGTCTGCCTCAAGTCCCAGACTCAGGCAGCACCACAGTGGCCCCGTCCTCCTCCTCGTCTTCCTCTTCCTCCTCCTGGTCTGGCCCTGACGGTTGTCTGGACAACCCCAAATATTACAGCTACATTGCTGTGCTGGCACTGATGGCCACCACCATGCTGGTTCAGGTCAGTCACATGGTCAAGCTCACACTGATGCTGCTCATCACAGTGGCCACCGGCATTGTTAACATCTACAGCTGGAGGGACATCTTCGACCGCTATGACATGGCCCGCTTTCAGGACTACAGGTGAGGCAAAAAAGAAGGCAGTATCATCTGTGTAAGGCAGACGTCTTTATACCTCTTCTAGCACTATCACCCCCTAACTCAATGTAATTGTAGATGAAGACTCAATCAACTGAAGAAGCAAACCGGGTGTGGGCACAAGTATTTGAGCTAAGACTTAGTTTCATGTCATCATGTGTTCTAACTCCCACCGCTCCTTTACTAGACTCTATGGGTAATACTCTCCTCCAACCACGATGCACATCGCTGTCCGCTATCTTTTTTTTCTCTTCGCCACTTCAGGGGAAAAAAAGAAAAGAAAAAAACTTCTTCAGACACCAGTAGCAGTGGGATCCCTTCGGCCTGTTCGATATAATGCGTTGCAGTGATGAGGTGAGCAGGACCTCAAGATCAATGAAATCAACAACTCTGGTCATCCTGCTGGGACAGTGGCTTCTGTTGCACATGATGGAGAATAGGAGTGGCGCTGCCCCCCGCTTCCACAAAGGACATGCCAGTGAGCAGTTTCAGGGTGCCGAGTAATACGGACACATCTTATCTGGGTGTGCCCCCCTTAGAGGATGGCTTCACAGCCCACCCGCTTCCGCAGTCAGGTGTCTGGTCAGAGAGTATAAAGCTACCAACGTTGTTCGACAGAGGCGAAGACCTCATCATCATGGCTAAGTCAAGAGAATGTTCTATGTTCCACTAGCCCCATTGATCTAACACCTAACCAAGTAGGTGTTCGAGATCATCTGAAAGAGAAGCAGCCCCCTGCCACACTAACATGCGGAGTATGTGGGGGTTGTGCTCGTCGTGTCCAGGCTGCGGGCCTGTCTGCTGCAGACAGGTTGCAAACTGCGACGGGGTACAATGGATGACGGCGTTGACTGTCATGGCAGCTGCCCATCTGTGGGCGACTGTGGCTTAGTGGTGAGTGGGGTCGTCCTTCAATCAGAGGAATGTCGATGTGTCCTTGGGCAAGACACTTAACCCCGAATTGCTCCCGTAGCTGTGTGTATGAATGGTTAGATAGTCCTGATGGGTAGGTGGCACCTTAGCCCCTCCCATCAGTATGTGAATGGGTGAATGATGTCATGTAGTGTTTAAGCGCTTTGAGTGGTCGGAAGACTAGAAAAGCGCTATACAAGTACAGGTCCATTACCATCTGGTTGTACTGCTGGGGCTACTACACATGTGTCCCCCACAGAGGTGGTTTACCAACCTGCGCTTGGATGCCAGGAAGCACAACAGCGCTTGGTTACCTTTCCCCCCTCAGTACAGGAGAACTTGCGATACTGGGGATCCCCACAGCAGCTGTTGCAGGGAATAACTCTTGGAGGAATGACCTCTTACATTACAGTGTCAACGGATGCGTCCCTGACAGGGTGGAAAGGGATCTGCCTGGGGAGAGTGGTAGGGGATGTGTGGCCCCCAACGAAGGACTGACGCATAAACCACCCTGCCAACCTCTCTGTCTGGCTCCAGAGCCTAAGGATGGCTACAAGTTGTGAGAGCTGGATCCACCTCTACCTTTTAATGGGCAAAGTGCTTAGGGTTCCAACGCTGGTGCAAGGAAAGGAGACTAGATTACCTATCTTGTGCAGTTGGTTTTATTCTCTCCTTTTTTGCTGTTTTATGGATAGAGAGCTGTCTAATGCCACTATTAAAGTGTATGCAGCAACCATTTTGGAAAGAAACCAATTTCCATCATGCAATGGAAACTGCCATAGGTGCTCGAGGCCTCGAGATCCTTTCTGAAGACGTCATTCAAGACAACTTTGCTGCTTGTACTGACCTCAGCTAAGTGATTGTGTGATCGAATAGAAAGTTCTTTCAGGTTGAGGGGTTATACAAATTGATACTTTTTGTCTTACTCTCCATGAGGGGTAAATGGAGGTAAAATGAAATCTACTTTGCCCAGTTTGTGCGTTGACATGTTATGTTAAACGTACGGCTCAGACACACTGAACAGCTGTTTGTGTACTCCGGGGATGGTGAGGCTGGTAAAGCCCTATCCAAAAAAACGCCTTGCGGGATGCCTTTGTGAGTGCATCTCCCAAGCCTATAGACAGGTGGGACGAGACCCACTCCGGTCTGCCACAATCTACACAAAGCATGGCAATGTCGGTGGCCATGTTCAGCGGGGTCATTTTCGAAGTATGGCGGCGGCGTGGTAGAAGCCCTGTCCATTGATGCTTTTCTACCTCTTGGACATGTCAGGCTCCCTTTTCAGGGTGGGGGGGATGTCAGTTGTGTTTTACTCGACTCTCAGGTAGTAATATGTGTTCATGGTTGGAGAGTATTCCCTTAGAGTCCAGTAGAGCGCTACGCCTTTGTTTATAGAACTTGGGTTACAATATTGTGTGCTTTGTTCAATAACTTAACATACAAGAATTGCAGGGTTGGGGGGTTTTAAACACTATTATTAAAGCATAAATTGTCAATATGTCAATGTTCTTCTTCGCAGGTCATACCTGGTGCCCTCCAAGTTCACAATGACAATTATGATCTTCATTATGATGGTCAGCTTCTATTATTTCTCCCGACATGTAAGTAAATATCTTCTATGTTCAACGTGCTTATAAGCATACACTAAGATAGCACATTTTGCAATGTACTGATGGTATTACTTCCCCAAACAATCATAAAATATGAATAGTACAGCTATTAATGACATGTCATCACTAGATGAGGATGATAAGCTCTACCCTGAAATCAGAATTTTTAAATAAGGAGGGACATTTTGATATAAATATGAATGCCAAAAACCTTGCAGAAAAACTTTATCTAGCTCTATATGTAGGAATATCTGATGTACTGTGCGAAGTATTTAACGTTAGAGAAAAATAACAAATCATCAGCAATTTTCATGATTTTTCTTGCGAAAGTCTAGATGCAGGACAGTATGGGTGTTTCAATTAGATAAAAACCATGGAAACAATAAAGACTCATGTTGTAGGTTAATATGGCAACACACAACCATGGCACACAGTCTAAAGGTAACAGGAATCTCACAGCCCTTAAACTAGAGCATATATAATTGGATATTAAAGTTTAACCCAACAAGGTGGCAAATTAAATGTTTTTGCACTGAATACTAACAGGGTATCAATAACCAACATATCAATACAAAGAGGAGAAAACAAGCTCCTCATTGTACTCTTTGTGCATCGTTGCAGCAGAGAGAGGGACAGGTAACCAACCACTTATCTGTTCAACTTTACAGATGTGCTACAACAGCTGTGAGAGTAAAACAAGTATACAATATGTATTGCTGCTGTTAAAAGCTCTGCTTGCTTTGTATCCAGTTGTGTTTTGAAATTCTTCCTGCACAAAAATGTCCTTGTTCTTTCTCATGTTGTATATTTCAAGCGACAGTGATGACATTCCAAAGTCACAGGCCCCTTCACATATGCTATCTTCATGCATTACAGAGCAAAATATACTACACTCACAACAGACTACCTTTACTGTACCCTTATTGTATCTGATCTCTCATCCAGTTTTTCTCCATGCTGACGGTCTACAGTTCTGAGTCACTGTATCTGCCTTTAGTAGTTTTCGCTTTGATCTACCCATTACATTTTGCATTTTTAACACTAGCCTGGCACGCAAGGCCAATCAACTGGCCGGGCCACCAGGAATACGTCTCATGTTCCCGATGGCCGGTCCGGGCCTGCAGACGATAATAATAGAAATTGTGAACTTAATTTGTATAGTACTTGTCTCATTAACGGTGCAACCTTGATAAGAAAAAAAAATACAGTAAATCAATAATAATAAAATACAATGAAATACAATATTGATGAAGAAATTCCAATGAAATAGAATTCACACAGAGATTTTTAAAGAAGACCTATTTAGCAGAACTAATCTCAAGTCATTCCAGAGTTTGGGGGCCTGGACTGCAAAAGCCTGAAAGCTCTTTGTCAACATTCTTCACTGAAAACCCAAACATATATAATGTTGACATACTCTTGAAAATGAGAGAAGCTATCGCTCCTGTCATTTCTGAATTTAAATTTGTGATAGACAGTCTTGGACTTGCTTCATAGAGATTCATTGGTAACACATGCACGCGCTGCGGGCCTATGTGTCACTGGTTTCCATGGTGATTGGAGCACCAAAGTGAAGGGGCACACTAGTTCTTAAGACTGGGAGTGTATTTTGTACAAAACTACCTGTCCAAAGTCCTGCAAAAACTGTGAGTCCATTGGAAAAAGTATTATTTTCAACAGAGAGGAGTTTGTGGTGTCAAATGTGACAATAAGGGCACATAAAAATGAGGAGCCATCGCTCCTCTCATTTCTGTATTTGAGATTTATATATTTATGTGCGTGCGTGCGTGTGTGTCACTGGTTGCCATGATGATGGGGCACCTGGGTAGAGAGTCAGTCTAATTAAGAAAGGTTTGAGTAGACAGTGATTTTGATAAAAGTCATAGCGCCACTATTCCCGATCAGGCCGCAGGTTTTGATGTATTTTGACACATGTGCTGGCAACGCTGTGGCAGGAGTTATGCGGCAAACTTTTGTACGGAAGAAGGAGAAAAAGATTAAGCTTCCAGGATAATAGACAGTGTGCTGTGCACAAGGCTTTACATCCTTGTTGCGCCACAGCCACACTGAATTATGTGTCATATATATCATATATATGTATTATAATATAATTATTTAAGCCTTCATATGGAGCAATAATATAGTCTTCTACAGCTTTTCCTTTGACTTCAATTTAAGTGAAGTTATCCTTGCCCAAGGTATTCTTCCATTAAGAACACAACATTTTGCATCTCTCAAAAACTCTAATATTTTCCCATAATTAATGGGGAACGGGTTAAACAAACAAACAGGTTAAATAAACAAACTGCATCTATATCAGACAGACTTACCATCTGAGCCATTAATGTCCAAAAAAGGCGTGAGAGCCAGTTGATCTTGTGGATCCCTCTGGAGGTGAATATGACAACACAGTTTCCAGAAAACCTATTCTTTAATTATAGTGGTAGTATCCCCTCCAAAGATTTGTCCTTCACTTTAGCTTCATACAATCCAAACAGTTTGTTCTTAACTAAATCAACCAACTCTCCCAGATCCTTTAAACATTTTTTTTTGGTTGTATCCAAACCAGGTATACACCTGTAAGTAGATGGCTTTATTGCATCTTCAATGCATTTCATTAAGTGAGATAACATCAGTTTTTTGGGGCAAATAGTTTACAGTTCCAACCGGTCCAGTGCACTTCCATGTGAATGTCAACATTCAACACAGTCAGATTGTCAACATTTGCGGGTTTAGCGGTTACCGATCAGTTCTACAAGTTGTCTCTCCCCAACATCCA
Source organism: Ophiodon elongatus (assembly GCA_016806645.1). Taxonomy (NCBI): domain Eukaryota; kingdom Metazoa; phylum Chordata; class Actinopteri; order Perciformes; family Hexagrammidae; genus Ophiodon; species Ophiodon elongatus. The sequence goes on along the minus strand of JACSYO010000576.1, from coordinate 136,748 downwards.
TCTCATTGAGCTACAGCTGGCTCTGTTTGCTGGCTTCCACTGCTCATGAGTCTCCTACTGCCATTCAGGAAATACTCCTTTCCAGGTGGGAGTTCACAGAGAAGAGTTATTTCCCCCCCCCCCCCCCAAACTGTATTTATTGTGTTTCCAGTCAAATAGCTTTAAACAAGTCAAGTTAGGTTTTAAGTTCTTACAAAACAGAAAATCAAAGAAAGAAAAGAAACAAAACACCTGTAATGGGAAAGTAAACAAAGCAAGACTGTAAAGGAAACATTTAAGTGTAGGAATACATACACTTGAACATATGAGGAGTATGCAACAATAATACACACATGAATCATTTTAATAGTCAAGTTATGGACATTGGCAATGGTCTTAGAGTTGTCAGTCTGGGATGCTAGTAAAAATAGTCAATGAGCATATATAAATACAATACAAAACTAGCCATTGCTCCTTCCATATTAACAAAGTAGAAGATATGTCTAATCCAAGAGTGATGGGTAGATGGAGTGGGGGATTTCCTCTTGAATCAGGCGTCTAGCCAATACAGTTACAAATGCTATGAAGTTTTTAAGGTTAATAAGGCAGTGTTTAGGTCGAAAGCCACCACTGGGGCAAGGACTCAAAAACAGGACAATTTAACAAACACAGTCTTTCGTGGTTTGGTACATAGGTAGGCCGTCAGTACAGGTAAACAAATCCAAAACAGGGGTGAGGCAAAAAGGCGGTCTGAGAAAAGCCGAGTCAAAAACAAGGTAACCAAGATCACAGGGAGAAATTGCTGGAATGTTAGACACGGAGCACAAAGACAAACTGGCACAGACTAAATACTCTCGGGAGAACGAGGGGTAAATGAGTACAGGTGAACCTGATCAGGGCTGGGAAAGGTAATCACACCGGCAGGAAACAAACAAACTACTGGACCCAGTGGATGACCTGGACACGGAGAGAGGCAGGCACTAAAAGCCAGTTGGAAGCACTTGAATGTTGGTAAAGCCTCTTTAACCCTTCTCTCATCCCTGAACGTAACGGCCCCAACCACATAGGAAGGGGGCAGCATAAATGATGGAGGAGGGACAGGGCATCAGGCTTAATGTTTTTAGAACCAGGGCAGTAAGACAAGGAAAAGTTGAAACGGTGAAAGAATAAGGCCCACCTGGATTGCCTGGTGTTGAGACACTTGGCTGTGCGGATGTACTCCAAATTATTGTGGTCAGTCCACACAAGGAATGGTTGCTTGAGCCCCTCCAGCCAGTCCTGCCACTCCTCCAAATCCACCTTGACCACCAGAAGCACTCTGTTGCCTACATCATAGTTCCTCTCTGCAGCTGAGAGCTTCCTGGACCGGAAAGCACAGGTGTAAAGCTCGTTGTCCGCAGACAAGCGTTGGCACAGGACCGCCCCAATCAGAATCAGCTTTATTGGCCATGCATACGTACAAAGAATTGGACTCCGTTTTTTTTTCCGTTGCTCTCAACGTACATACACAGAAATAGACAATAAACAAAAAACAAGGACAACAGAGTAGAATAGAGGAAAACATAAACATTGAACGACATGTACAAATATATATATATATGTATATAAACATAAAACACAACAACAATGACAATGAAATGGAGGAAATATTGCAGAATGGATGTAATAGTGCAAAATGGAGGTATGTGCTGTATGACTAATTAACTGTTCATCAGATTGACGGCCAGTGGAAAGAAGCTGTTCTGGTGTCTGGTTGTTTTGGTGCACAGTGCTCTGTAGCGCCTACCAGAGGGGAGGAGTTGGAACTGGTTGTGTTCAGGGTGTTGATAATATAAATCCTTATATTGTGTGTATATTCTTATCATTACTGTCTGTGAAAGACGTTAAAGGTTACCCGAGTCCAGAGTTGTGTCTGGGGAAAGACGCTTTGCCTGTTTCTCAAAGATAGATACACGCCTTGGATCACAACACTCATGCATGTTATCAGTATATTTACAGTAGAGAAGCAGACAGGCCGTTTCCCATGCGCTGGTAACTTTACATGTGACCAAAGCATAAATCTTGGTACCAGCACGAGAGAAGTTGTTGGCTGAATTCTTCCGGAGGCTCCATCAGGCATCCAAATCAGAACACGCTAACAATGTGATGGGTGTGCAGTGATATTTCCTGCCTGTTTCCTGACTCTGGAGATGTACACGTCCTGGATGGAGGGCAGGCCGGCACTAATGATTTTCTCTGCAGACCTGACAGTCCGTTGTCGTCTGATCTTGTCCTGTTTGGTGGCCGATCCAAACCAGGCAGTGATAGAACTGCAGAAAACAGACTCGATGATAGCGGTCTCCGTATAGTCTCCATATCAGCTTGTTGACTTTGCTCAGTGTTTGTTTTATGTGTGTGCAGTTGGAGGAGCCCAGCCCAGTACATCGTGATAATAAATTACACCAAAATATAAAAAAATTCAGATCAAAAGCTCCAGTAACATTGCAACTTAAATACTCCGATATTTAATAATTTTGCACTGGGACCCACTTAATACCAAATTTTGGTAGCCATCCATACCTTTAGGTAACGTAAAAACCCTATGGGCTCTCGCTAGAGCCAGTGTTTAGTTTGTCCGTTATGGGCTGCTGTAGAAACATGGTGGGCTCAGTGGAAGAGGACCCGCTCCCTTTATAGGTATAAATGGCTTTTTCTAAGCTTACAGAAATGCAATGATTCTTCTCATTCTCATTAAACACTAATGAAAACATAGTTATGAATATTATGTTCCATTTCTGCCGATACATCGCCCTAAATGTTACACACTGTTCCTTTAAGTAAAATTAGCGCTTTACCCCGTGGAGAAAGATGGACTATTTGTTCATTTAGTTTATACTAAAGAGTCAGTTCTAAGTAAATAGGTTGAATAAATGAGGCAAATCCCTTCACTTTGGAGATGTTGTCACATGTGAAAGTGCAAATAGAGAATAATGAACAGAAGAGCACCGCACATGATATGTTCTTAACATATTATGGTCAAGCAGTCCATGGCACTGTATATGTGTTTGCAAAAGAATATATATTTTATTTGTTTGTATGTCATTTTATTTGGAATTAGCAAGTAAAGTTTAGTTCACAAAAAAAGATGCTCTTTTGAAAGCTTTTTTCTACTTTTTGTAATTAACATTGTTTTGTAAGTGTATTGATCACCAGATCCATATACTGGTCAAATGCTAACGTCAGTCCCTGTTGCTGCCTGAAGGTAGAGAAGCTTGCCCGCACCTTGTTCCTGTGGAAGATCGAAGTCCATGAGCAGAAGGAGAAAGTGTATGAGATGAGACGCTGGAATGAAGCACTGGTGACCAACATGCTACCTGAACATGTGGCTCGACACTTCCTGGGCTCCAAGAAAAGGGATGAGGTAAGATCCACACCATGTTGTGTGCGCTCGTGCATGTGTGCGTGTCTGCGTGTCTGCGTGCATGTGTGCGTGTGCGCGTGTGTAAAATAATTATCTCACCCATCGCTTATTTCAAAAGTCATGTTATTTCATCTATTACACTCCTAAAAAAGTCAGGATATCTCTTCTCTGTCTTTTATTAGGAAACCCAGCATGTTTATTTGTCGTATTCTTGTCATAGTTGTATCTTTATAAAGTCATATTAGTATTAGTAGTTTGGTTCATTTCTTCCACAAACCTCCTGAAGTCTTCCTCTCCACATTGTTAATGTGACCTACAGGAGTTGTACAGCCAGTCCTACGATGAGATTGGAGTCATGTTTGCCTCAATTCCCAACTTCTCTGACTTCTACACAGAGGAGAGCATCAATAATGGAGGAATCGAGTGCTTACGGTTCCTCAATGAGATCATCTCTGACTTTGACAGTGTAAGCTGCTTCCCTCATTCTGCTTCTGTATGTTTTCCTAGCATTAGTGTCTGGAGACACACAGCATGAGACCGTAATAACACCCAGCATGAGACATTAGACAGTCGCCTGGATTTAATAGGCATTCATAAATAAAAGTTGTAACTCGTTGCTAGCTTTAGCACCGGCATATTCCATTCATTATGCTGCCTGTCAAACGTCTGCTGAGCATTAGGATTTCCTCTTGACCGAAAGAACAGTACCTGTTTTTGAAGTAGTCAGAGATTCAGTCCCTGTACTTTCACCCTCAGTCCGTTTAAACCTCCCCTTTCATCCGTTTCCATGTCAGCTGCTGGATGAGACTCAGTTCCGCTGCATCACAAAAATCAAGACCATCGGCAGCACCTACATGGCAGCATCGGGTGTCACCTCAGATGTCAGCAACGGCTACACCTGCATGAAGGTCAGACTGGTCACGTGGCTTCTCCAGGCTTCAGTGTGTGTCTCTGACTGACTGAAGCAACAGTGAAAATTCACTCTGAACGTAGAAATCAATAATTGCATCGTTATGCTGATTTTAAATTGGAATCAAATGTGGTGATATATCTGAATGATATGGACATCATACAGTATTGAGTCTTGGTCTCAGTTGTGCTAAAATGCTTATTGTGTTTTTCCAGTCACGATAACAGAGGGCTTTGTTTGACAGAAGGAGGAGCAGTCTGACAGAGAGCGCTGGCAGCACCTGGCAGACCTGGCAGACTTTGCTTTGGCCATGAAGGTCACACTCATGAACATCAACTACCAGTCATTCAACAACTTCATGCTACGCATCGGTACGTGTTAACCCCTTCACACTACGTGTTTTTTCCTTGTGTTTTCCTTGCTGTCCTCTGTGTTATTAATGTTCTATCGATTCTCTAATAAAGACCCGGTAAAAAAGATAATAGCTTGCATTGTAAACTGGCAGGTCTATATTATTATGAGGATGGAATTAGTGATGCGGAAAAGGTCAATATACTGAATGTATCAAGGCAACAGGTAAACATGGAGGAAGTGTTGAGTTTGTATTAACAGCAAACTAAAACAGGGGCAGATCAGAAAACATTGAGGCACATTACTTAAATATGATGGACAAACAAAGGACATTTGCTAATATAAACATGTTTTATATAAAGGCCGTGTTCTTTCACTGGTGGAGTTAATACTCAGCCAGGTGCTCAGCCGGAAACCGGTGGATTGCTCCCTCCAGGTGGGGACGGAGTGCCTACCACATCGAAAGAGTTCAAGTATCTCGGGGTCTTGTTCACGAGTGAGGGTAAGATGGAGCGGGAGATCGACCGGCAGATCGACCGGCAGATCGACCGGCAGATCGACCGGCAGATCGACCGGCAGATCGGTGCGGCTGCAGCAGTAAAACAGGCGCTGCACCGGACCGCCTTGGTGAAGATTTACCGGGCGGTCTACGTTCCGACCCTCACCTATGGTCACGAACTCTGGGTCGTGACCGAAAGAACGAGGTCTCGGATACAAGCAGGCCGAAATGAGTTTTCTCCGTTGGGTGGCCGGGCTCAGCCTTAGAGATAGGGTAAGGAGCTCGGACATCAGGAGGGAACTTGGAGTTGAGGCGCTACTCCTTCGTATCGAAAGGAGTCAGCTGAGGTGGGTCGGGCATCTAATCAGGATGCCTCCTGGGCGCCTCCCACTGGAGGTTTTTCCAGGCATACCTAACTGGTAGGAGACCCCGGGGAAGACCCAGAACACGCTGAAGGGATTATATCTCCCAGCTAGCCTGGGAACGCCTCGGGATCCCCCAGAAGGAGAGAAATGTTGCGGGTGAGAGGGAAGTCTTGGTCGGCCTGCTGGGCCTGCTGCCACCGCGACCCGATCCTGGATAAGCGGATGAAAATGGATGGAGTTAATATCTGGACATTATTGGTGTGAATGCTGGAAGCATTAAGCATTCTCACAGGTATAGTGTTTGTCATCAATCTCCCATAACAGTCTGAATCTTACATGTCCCTCATGTCAACTCTCTCCTCCAGGTCTGAATAAGGGCGGAGTGTTAGCAGGAGTGATTGGTGCCCGAAAACCCCACTATGATATCTGGGGCAACACTGTGAATGTGGCTAGTCGCATGGAGTCCACAGGGGTCATGGGAAACATCCAGGTACAGCACTGAGCTTTACTGCAGTTTTCTGGATTACTTAACAGTGTTTATACAACTTTCAAAATCAGTACTGTTTAGAGTAGTTTTAAAACATTGGTAATGAAGCATGTTTTAATCCAGATTCAGTTCACCTGGTTTAAGGGTTTTTGAAGAGACGGTTTCTTTGTGTCTGTGTATCTTTACATATAATGACTAGCGGAGGTGTTCACCTCACTACATTCTACTCAAGCACACGTTCCATTTCCAGTGCTACTGCAGTTGTTTGAAAATGCATTAAGTTTCGATATTTTTTCAAGATCTGCAAAACAAAATCAAGAGGAAATTAAAAAGTAACCACATTTTCAGAAATCATCTTGAAGCAATGGTAAGACAATATGAACACATCATATAAACTATGTAAATTAAAAACAGAAGATTGTGATATTTCATCAAAATCACTTAAAATGTCCCCCAAAATAATTGTTTGCTCTGACCTCATCTTGTCAACAAACATTATATTCAGCACAACTGGGAAGCCATGATGGACTCGGCTGAGCCCAACATCGCCATGTTTACAGTACATGACAGGTTAAACAAATGAAAAACATTACAAAACAGCAGCGTACAAACACAGTACATTGAAAATAGAACATTACTGTCCCTACGCCAGACCACACGGCCCTGCTGTTATTGTCCATAAACAATCAAACTTTAGGAACAGGAGAGGTTTTAAGTAGAGGTTGTGAAAATGTAAATAGTTCATTATGTATAGCATATGGAGCATTGTAAGCACAAACATGTTGGATATATAGATTCCACAGTGTTCCCTTTTTTTGTAAGAGAAATTACCAAGGAAATTCAACTTGCAGTTTTTTCTTTTTATGATTTATGGCATTATAAATGTGTAATACTGCACAAAAGACATTTTTGAGGTATATATTCTAGCCATGACTGTGCTGTTACTATAGAGCTGAAGGACTGAAGGTCATGTGAAAGGAGCTAAAACAGCCCGGGAACTTTGAGTTCATAAAATATATCGAGCAGCCATACCCTCACACAGAAGTCAAGAGGGAAGTGTGTGTTGTCAGCTGATTAGCCTCTGGGCTGCTTATACAAGATGGTCAACAGGTCCTGCTTTGTATGTCCCATACCTCAGGGTACATCACACACCATGCTTCCCTTTGTCTACATGTGGAGGATACTGAGGTTCACTCCCTCACCCAGCCTTTACAGCCTGTGCTGAGGTTGACATACATAGTGTCATAACACACACACACACGCGCACACGCACACACAGGAGAAATGGTGAAGTCAAGTGGCCAGCGGATCATGAGCTGGCCACGAGGACCCTTCAAAGGGAAGCGCTGCACAGGCAGGTCCATTAGTTACAAATGGTAAATGGACCTGTACTTGTATAGCGTTTTTCTAGTCTTTCGACCACTCAAAGCACTTTAACACTACATGACATCATCAGATTTCCACCACAATATCAATGTATACCTTTTTTTTAAGACCTTCCTTTGATCTGCATGAACAGAGTTCATGGACCGTAACTTAGACTAGTCGCCATATTTCTTTTCATATCAAACAGTGTTATAGTTGGATGCTGCATCTGTCCTCGAGGTTGTTTTAAAGGAGGTAGTCAGAATCCCATGTTCATGCTCTCCTCTGTGCTGCTTTAGTTCATTTTGTTCTGCAAATACAATTGTGTGTGTGTGTGTGTGTTGCCCCCCAGGTGGTGGAGGACTGCTACAACATCCTGAAGGAGTACGGCTTCCGCTTTGTGAGGAGGGGGCCCATCTTTGTGAAGGGGAAAGGGGAACTGCTCACTTATTTTCTAAAGGGAAGAGACAAACAAGGCTCATTTATCAATGGCTCCTCTGTCACTCTGCCACACCAGGTGGTGGACAGCTAAGGACCACACACACAGTTTTTGGAATGAAAAGTAATTTGCCTAAAATTGCTAATACCTGGGTCCTAATACCTGAACTTAACTGAATGTTTACAAGTCAAATTAAAACACCACTGACACACTTTATACACACCTGTGACAACACACCACTCATTACTGAACACACACACACACATGTTCACTGTCTGTGGAAAGATATATGTGCCAGTAGAGATTGTATTCAAATTTAAATGCCATGTTCAAGTTGAAACACGGAACTCAAAACATGAATATTGGATAAATGAATGAATTAACAGAAAAAATGTGAAACTGACAGGAACACCAGGCATCTAGACACACACACACTATATAAGATGAAATCTAAATCTAAAAGAAATGTGAAGAGATTCTTTGAAAGAGATCCAGGATTTTGCCCCCATCCTAATGTAATGGAGGTGAGTGGAATTCCATTAGTGAGTATGGAGGAAGCTTCTTCTGTGACACAACAAACGTGATATGAAACAGCTTCTCCACATTTCTCCACCACACTGACGGTGTCTATGAGTGAGATAGGCTCTGGCACACACAGCGGCCTCAGCTGCAGGTCCATCATAAAAGATGGATCAGTTTCAGCAGCTACTGATCAGACCTGTGATGTTGTGGTTCTGTGGTACGCACCTTAACCACTCGGCTATCAAAACTCACTGTATTCAATTCAAGTGTAATCTTATGTCATCTTGCTACGGAACAAATTGGATTTTTTTAGTTATTGGAATTAAAATTGTGTTTTTGAATTCAACCTTTCAGCATGAGGATGACTAATTCAAACTGACGTCATTTAATTTAAATACAATGATGGTCTTTATCTCTTTCCATAAACATGTCTCAGATAACAACAGAACATTGATCAGAGAGACACACAGCCTTTTTGCAAACACACCAGTTTTAATGCCATTTCTTCAGCACACTCACACTCCGTGGCTTTTGGATGTCTGGCCTAAATTTTGGACCGCTGCCCATTTACAGAATACTTCCATGTATGGAAACCTGACAAACTGATCTGAGCTCAGATTTCCTGTCTTTGATGAGGAAGAGGATGTGGAAGTGGACCAATGAGAGGCCGGAGTGTGACGATACAGACTGATCTGCCACCTGTTGCTGCCAATGTGTGGTTGTGTATAATAGTGTGTGCGCATAGTGTATTTTTCCACAGTCAAAGTATTCTCTCTCCCTGATCAGATATGTCAGTACTGTGCTCTCCTCTCTGCTACTGCAGCGCTGGCTTCTGGGTGTTTCTGTGCCTCGGAGTGTTGAACATGAAGGAGAACACGTGTGTGTACTGTGTGTTTTAGGGGAGGGACAGGCGACGGTGTCCAGAAGGTAGCACACATGGAAGAAATATTTTTCACACTGATTGTGGATTGATGGAAGTGCCTATGACAGCTTTGATCACCATGTTTTCATGTATTTAAACCATTCCATGGCCTTTTACAGGCAGGGAAAATTCTCCGAATCCATTTCACGAAGGCCATGCTGTGAAAGGACCATTCCTGTTTATTGCAACTTGCTCTGGTCATAATTTCTATTGGTTATTGTACAGTTGATAGCTGAGATGTGCAGACACGATGACATTCCCAGAAATCATGTCCCACGGGTCAAGAAACACCAGCAGTCAGAGAATCAGACAGGTTGGAAACACACCAACAGGTTGCTCAAAGAAAATGAATACAAACTGTAAAATGATTCATCAATTACAGTTTTTAACTTTGACTCCACTTTCTATAGTTTTGCGCACAGTTTTGCTGGGATTTCAGCTGGCTCACTTTCAGTTTAAACTTCATATGAAATGCTATAGATTAGCTGATTAAAGTGTTCGTATCCAACCTGTGTGAATGTCTGACTTCTCGTGTTTCTTGACCCATTAGACCCATTTCAGTGATGTCACTGTGACATATGATCTCAGCAATTAACATGGAGGGGGATGTTTGAAAAGTCAAAAAGGACACAAGCTGACATAAACTGGAATTTTCCTTTAACTGCATGGGAGTCATGTGGAAAAAGAAGGCTGTAACGAAAGATTTTAAAATAAAGTCAGAGTAAATTTCATGATGTAAAATGACGACGGCAACAAAAAAGTTCAAATACATGACGTTGAACTATTTGTAGCCTTCCACATTGTTTGCACAATATTTGGATCAACTCTATTTCCACCTGGTTAGGCTGGTCTTATCCAGCAGTCAGAGCTAAATCATGAAAAATAATGTGCCATAATTCCTATGTTGACCTGGTATTAACATGCACTCTGCACCTGGATAATGATATCTGATTGTGAGGCCTTTGCATTTACACCTGGAATGAATACACATTCTGGTTTTCTCAACTCTGCCTGCACTGTGGTCGGATCTCAACACACAACTTAGGTGGGTGAGCTAGCTGACTTTATGTTCCAGATTTGAATTGACACTGCTGTCCAACCACAGTGCTATTAAGTAATGGTGTCATCGATTGCCATTCGAGTAAGGTGACCTTTCAAACTATAAAGGCCTGTTTGAACATGGCTACGATTTGATAACAATGCGAGCCAGACCACCTCCACAAGTAAATTTACATGTGGATTCCCTGATCCAGATAAGGTATCCAGATACAGATCTCTTGCTCTCGTACCAGGTGGAAATGGTGTCTCACTCCTCGAGTGAAATCTGGCCTGAAGTTGGCTACCATCTGTGTGTCTTGTTAGTCTCTGCTTGCTAGGTTGTGTACAGGTCCAAAATGGACATGGACGTCTCCCACAGACATGCAAAGGGTCCTGCATATGCCAATGTTTTTACAGTTGCACTCGTGGTTGATGGAACCGCACAGACACTCCCAAACCTGGGCAGGTGAAAAAATTCACATCACTTGAACCTGTGTGGTTATGTGGACACGGACAGTCAAATTTACTCCCAGGAGGATACGTCTTGTCAAAGCTTCAGGAGATCTCACCACGTGAGTCATCTTGGTCCCTCTACTATGTAAGGTGCAAAGGCTTGACACTTAAATCAACATGGTAATGTCATGGTTCAGTTGAAGCTTAGAAAACAAAACAAAAATGGACTTAATCATATGACATTTTGGACCAATTGCAGGCAAAGCGTGCGTTTGGAGGAGGTGAGCAAGGCTATCAATAGGTCTGACTAGCCAGTCGGCTCTCATGCAGGGGTTCTCTTTCGTCACAAACATCATTTGCTTGTGATTACACACAAAATTTGATTGCATTAAGGGAACCTCTGACATTACTCCCCCTTAAGTTTTTATTTGGGATGACAGCAGTGACATGCAGGAGAATGGGCACACCCACCTAGCAGGAAGCAGATGTACTGTCTGTGTGTTTAGAGGGAAAGTAAATGTATACTGCTGATTGTAAAGCCCATTAATGTCTCTGTAGAATGGGATGAAAGTGCAATAGTTTCTTCTTCAACAAACCTGACACTCTCCTCTCTCAAGGAAAGGTTTAATCATTCCTTCCCCTTTAATTCATATTTTTATAATGTAATGTACAAGTTCTGTTCTATTTAAAGTGAAAACGTGAAAGGACTGAATGTGTCCTAGTTGCACATAGAGTTTAGACAGTGTTTATTGGTCAGATTTATTTATTGGAAATGACAGGGACATTGTTTTTTTCTTACATAGACGTGAAAGTGCCAATGATAAAGGAACGGCTTTAAATGAAACCACAGCTGTTTCCTGATTTGTATTGTAAAAGAATCTCAGGCTTGGGAACAACATTTGAATAATGTGTCATGACTAGATTTTTTTGAGCTAAGCAACAACACAACACTGAAAGGCGGTCTGGAGAGCCCACGGCAGCAGGGCCAGCTGATGGCATCAAAACAACAAACCGATTCAATCTTGTGGTTCTAGTTGTTGTTTCCGTTCAGCTTTTGTCCGAATTTGATACAGAACTCTGATTCCACAGTTTTAGTGATTTCAATTAGATACACTGTAGACCCCATTTCTGATTTTAAGTTGAAATAATTTCTCATTCATTGTACCCTCTTTCATTTCAGTTGTCATCATAAGGTGAGTTAATTAAAAAAAATCAAAAAAGACTTGCTTCAGTGTAATGATTACTGCACAATAGATAGAAACTACAGTACCTTGATTCTGGAAGAGCTCATCAGCTCTACAATGTCTCAACGTTTCTGCAGAGAGGCTGACAAGAGTATTAACTAATGAATCAGTCAAACACTGGAGCTCCATCATCACAGCTGCTGCATTTCTTTGATTTTGGCTCTCCTTTAAGTGGCGTTTATTTGCGCATGCTAAGTGAAATAGATTTAGCTCGGTGCTTTGAAAAGAAAGAAATTACATTACTATATACTGCATTGTGTAATGCATCCATGTATCCACATATGTGCAGGTAAGTAACACTACAAAAATATGAGGTATCTTAATACTAACACAATATATCAAGAAGTGGTAGTAATTAACAAAATGTACAGTTGTGGGTACAAATCTGAAAGTGCAAATGAAGTAAATGGTAGATGAACGGAATATAAGTAATATAAGAAATGCAATAAAATACAAGTGTACAGTTTGTCCTAGTTAAAGGGGGAAAAGCCTTCACTGACAAAGCAGCTCAATTAAGGTTCAAAATAAAACTCAACATTGTTTTGTGGAGTGTATTTTCATGGAACTAATTTATGTTTAGCAAAAGCTGTCATTTTCTGCAGGAAATACTTCATTAAAGGGGCGCCCTATTCCCCACTCTCTATTATTCACGATCAAAAAGTGTTATTTTAATTATGTGTCAGGAATATTCAATACTCGTCTGACGCTGAAGCTGTCCGTGAACACACCGGGCTCTCTCCCATCTGATGCTGAAGCTGTCAAAAGCACCCTCCCTCATCTGGATGTGCACGTGTAATTGTAATCTTTTAAAAATAAAAAAACATTCTTATCATAATAGGCCTATTTGTTGACAGGCGGGGTGGGGCTTGTTTGAAATTCCTTTTAATAAGATGGATGTGTATTCACAATTGATGTAATCTTTGTTGCCCTTTTTGAGAAACTGATTAGAATAAAAATGATTTGGCCTCAAAGGAAAAGCTTAGTCAATCTAACTAGTTGAGTGAGCAGGTGTGCTTTTTGCAATAACTTTGACACTCTGCAACAAAGAGTAACGAGGAGCAGCCTAATATGGAGTAGAAGGACCCAGGACTACTCAAGTGTTCCACTGGATCTGCCAGTGTTGGGGCTGGAGGTAGCCTACACTTTTTACAGGCATGTGATCCAGCACTGTAACGCAGACACGTGAGGCCCCCGGAGCTAACCCTGAGTGGGGGCCCTTCCTGCAACACAGAGCAGGGGAATTTGAACATCTTTCATATTGAGGATACTTATCGTTTCAAATGCACAACACAGACGACGGAGTTAATTGTATTTAGTACATTTTAAACTGTTGAGGCTTTTTTTAAACATTGCATATTGTGTCACACCATCGCTACGGTGATGATCCTGCAACGGCTGTGACTGTGGAAGGATTGGATCTTTGAGATAAAAGCGACTGGGCCTGAGGTGTGTAGGCCTAATGGTTTTATACCAGTGGTATAATGGGCTGACATTGAAATACACAAATTAACCACAATATCAGCGGGCTGTAATTTGAACAATTCAAATTGAATTTCAAATTGGACTGGGACATGTTAGATGTGAAATTAAAACAGAGGACAGCGCCCCTAACGACGACGCAGCCCATGCGCAGCACGCGCAAAAAGACGTGAAGGAATTTCCGCTGACGTCACTGCGTATGTCTATAACAGGGCTGCAGCTGTCTGAGAGCAACAATAACAAGCTCAACCCAACTAGATAGCGCGGCTTTAACGGTACCTGACAGCAACGACTCGCACGGAATTTCTCAAAATGCTGCCGTCGACATAACTGTGGTCTCCGTTTCTTCGTCGTGCGAGTCGAAATCCGGGTTATTGTCGCCGCCACCGCCGCGAAACAAACACGGAGACTCGGCCGCAGCGGGAACAGGGCAGTTCGGGGCTGCATCTGGGTCAGTGGGCCTCTCGGCGACAGTACTGGTGGTTTAGTTATCCCCGCGGTGTCCCGTTGAGCCTGTCATCTGTTAGATATCTACACAGCGTGCATACACCGTGGTTAACATGCAGGCTAACGGGGCAGGACCGGACCGGGATTCAGAACAGTACTGCCGAAACGGTGCGCAGAACAGCGAGTCGTCCTCCACCGGAGCGTCTCACTCTAACGGACTCCAGTCAGTCCCCAACAATGGAAACACTGTCAGCAACAACAACGGAGTGTCAGACGCTCAGCCTCCGTCCAACAACACCAACAGCACGGCGGAGGCCAACTCGGGCGTGAAGAAGAAGAAGCGTTTGTCCCAGTCTGAGGAGGATGTCATCCGGCTGATAGGACAACATTTACACGATCTCGGTCTCAAGTAAGTGAGCCGGCTGGACTACTGTGTCATCAGAGAGGCGAGCGTGTTGTCAGATGAATTATCTTCCACCACGCAGTGGGGACATGATGACCTGTGGACATGTTGTCTTCTCTCTGGTCACGGGAGGAAAACAAACCCGACCTCTCAAAACACCAGGCAGTGGGATGCTGGTCTGTGTGTCAGCAATGTGCTTACATTCGTAAACATAACTGGGTACATGTTACCAATCTAAAGGCCTCGCGGGTGAATTCGGCCTGTACATGATCCACAAGGCAAAAAAGTTTTTCATGGAATTGAAACTGTTTGTAGTCCTGTTCCATGGAACATAATACGAATCATGTTATCACATTCAGCTCGGTGGATATGTTCACCACAGTGAAGAATTGCTCCGAAACATTCCGAAAAAAAAGGTCACGTTTGGACAAATATAGTCATTCTGCTCAAAGTTGCTTAATTTTCAAAAGGACTTTGCATGTTATTGCTACTATTCCTTAGTCTTTGAGTCGTTTTGTATCCGGCACCCTGTGAGAGAGAAGCACATATGTTTACATGCCAAGAGTGTGAAGTGAAGGATAAACCTCCTGGGATGGGATGGCATGAACCATCAAAGGGCCGAGAGTTCTAAGAGGAAATCTGGAAACTAAAGACTATTTTCATTCTTTTTTTTCTGGTTAACAGATTCATTGTTTTCGTCAATAGATTGTCAGAAAATTGGGACAAATCGCGGTGACTTCTTCAAATGTTTTGTATCAAACCAACAGTCCAAAACGTAAACAGCAGTAAATCATCACACTGAAGAAGCCGAAAACCAAAGAATGATTAGAATGATTATCAGTTTTGCTTGATGAATAACCGTTCAGTTAATATCAATAACAATGTCAATTAAATAATACAGAAATAGAAAAACATCATGAATTTTTTGCTAAACACACCTTTTTCCACATATCTTCAGTACTGCTTATAGACAGTAGTTACAAAACCGTGAGCTAAAAAATCAAGTCTGTGGCTCAGATGTATTTTCAGCAGGGGACTTACGAACATGCAAGTAAGCAATTTTATTATAATTATCTGACAGATGTTATGTAGTCCATTTCCTATAGTGAAATCTGAAACTGAGTCTGAAATAAAATTACAGCTCTGCATCATAAAGCAATGTCGGTCAGCATCACTGCGACAGCCGACCACGAGACTGGCTGCTATGAGCCACACAAGAAACACAAAGCAAACTACTGACAGACTTTATCACCGTGGTTTATGCACACAGAATCTGTGGTGTACGTTTGACAGACACAAACCATTTGTCTCCCTCAGTCATTCAATTAAAAGTCAGTTCAAACAAAGAATACGTCGTTTCTGAGGTCTAGTCGACATTTTCCCACACACAAATCAGCACTAACGAATGCAAGATGTTTTACCATGTTTAATTCAAGCGAGCCGATTGCAGGAGAATACGTCCTTGGGGGACATTTATAGCTCCGTCACCAGCCTGTTAAAAACCGAAGCACAGAAACGGTAAAACAGTGTTGCTACTGTCCTTGGTGCTGAAGATTTTCTCTGTCATTCAGATAACACTTCAAACAAAAAGAAAACGAACATGAAAATGTTTCCATACACGAAGCATGGCCGTACTGTATGACTTCTTTTTTTATTCTGGACATCTGGCTTCTATTGAGTTTTAGGAATGAAGCTGTGAATGCTTGGCCTCATATTTTATGATGATTGGAATAGAGTGATTGATTGGATTAGCACCTCCTGATGCTGTGGCTCGGCCAGTTCTGTGCTTACTGTCACACAATCATGTTATTTATCAGTTGGTCACATGACACAACTTTACCTTAAAGATTGACCATGAGTGCTGAAGCAGTCTCGGGTCATTATTATTATGATGTTGATTGATTTTTTCCTCTGCTGTGTACATTGTTGACAGTCAAACGGTGGACCTCCTGATGCAGGAGTCGGGCTGCAGACTGGAGCACCCCTCTGCCACAAAGTTCCGCAATCATGTCATGGAAGGAGAGTGGGACAAGGTGGGCCCAAGTTATGTAAAATGCATATCCGTATCTAATAGTCCAATTTACCAACAACAGATTATTTATGTCCTTTAAATCTCTGCTAGTCAGTGTTTGTCTAGTAATGGGTTTATCTTTATTGAATCCTACCCGGTTTGTGTTGATCATGCTTTTCCCTCTCTTTATTCAGGCTGAGAGTGATCTGAATGAGCTAAAGGCGTTGATGCATTCTCCGAGTGCTATAGTGGTAAGTGGCAAGCTCAACAATTCTCAGACCCCTGACGTACAGCTTTGTCTCTATGCCGTAATCAACAATTCAACATTTTATGTGCAGCTCTGAAAATAGGGACAACATAGCATCTCAGTGATAACTGATTCATTCTGGATGTGTTGCTTTCAGTGTGTTCACTCTGTCTGCACAGTACTGTTTGAGATTAAAAGGACAGGACAGAAGTAAAACACAAAGTGCGAACCAAAGTATGAGTCTCACCAGCCTTGGTGTTAGGTTAAAATATGGTTCCGTCCAGATCTTGTGCAGATGTACAGTATTGTCAAGAAGAATGTCCAGTAATACAGAGTTCCAGTGTGTTCAAAATGAGAGACAAAAAAGACATTATAAAATGAACATATTGGAAGAGTAAAATTGTGTGATGTAAACACAGGTTGAAACATAATTGTGCATGTGCAAACGTAAATTTAGTATGATATTGAATTGATGTCTATCATCTTGTTTACACATATCTACATTTAAGTGTAGGATCTGATATCGCCACTAGTCCAGACAGCTGGAGGTGATAGGGTTGTGTAAGGAGAGATGCGAAAAAGAGAAGAGAGCGAGGAGAACTTGGTCTTGACTTGTCTGGTTCGGTGTTGGGACGTCCTTAAGGTTATGAAGAAAACCCAGAACATGTTGGACTGATTTATTTCTTATCATACACCCACGTTGCTTACAATATGAATAAATTAAGTCGTCCAATACATTTACCAACACAGTTTACTGCACTAGTTTTTATTTCAAAATATCCTTTTTCCAAAGTCTTTTTATTTCACAACACCATTTTCGCCCAATGCCGAAAAGTCGGAGCAGAGCCTGTTTGGTTTGTGATTGGCCAATCACCTCAGAGACTTCATACACTAGTGGGGCGGACTGTGGATCAGGAGTTAGCGGATCCTTTAATCAGAGGATCGGCAGATTGATCCCCGGCTCCAGTAGTCCATGTTGTTGTGTTCTTGGGCAAAACACTTAACCACAAATTGCTCCCCTAGGCTGAGCCTGCGGCGTGTGAATGGGTATGATTGAGTAGATAGTCCTGATGGGCAGTTAGCCATCAGTGTATGAATGGATGTGAAGCGCTTTGAGTGATTGGAAGACTATTAAGGTGCTATACAAGTACAAGTTAATTTACCATTTAATTAGTTAAATGTTGTCAAAATTCAAAAGTATTTCAGGTCATTACCAAAGCCAAAAGGCTGGCGTTGGCGCATGCTCTGCTGTGACGATGTTGTCTGTACGCCGGTCTTCCCCTCTGCCACCTTCTGTGTTCTATTTGTCTAGTATTGTCTGTCACTGATATTGAACTGTACAAGGTGATCTGTATCCTCTTCATTACACTGTAGATCATCATCAGGGATAGTTGCGTGTTGCTACCTGAGTTTCGCGCCACATTAATGGACTCACCTCCTCCTGGTAACTCCTTGTCCCGGTAACTCCGGTCTTCCATGCTTTGCCTTATCAAATCATCCAGAAATCCAACAGAGGAAAAGAGGCAAGAGAAGAGAGGGGATCACGGCCCTTCAAACCCATATCTTCCCTCCACCATCTTGTCCAATGTACAGATACACAGAACAAAGTGGATGTATTTCATGCAAAATGTCTGGTGGAGCGAAGCTTCAAGGTGGTCTGCATCGTTGTCCTGACTGAAACTTGGCTTGACGAAAATGTCCCAGATGCCAAAGTACAACTCGACAACTTCGCCACTTTAGGGCTGACTGAACGAGGGAGTCGGGCAAGGAGAAAGAGGGAGGGGTCTGCATATATATCAAACACAGGTAGTGTAACATCATCAGTTAACAGAATGATATCCTTGGCTCGGCCATTATTTTAAAGTGATGAAATATGATGTAGGGCACAGCTGCATTAGCCGTCCATTGTTTTGTCAAAGCGCTGAATTTTATGATCTCTGTTAGATGAGCAAAACAGTGTTCATGACAACTTTATTTATTAACTATTAAATGCACAATATGACAAGAATTTACAGATGTAATATGATTCTTTTATTTAATACACACACTAGGGGTGTCCCGATTTTGACTGACAATCGAAAAATCGATCAAAACCAGCTGTGGATTTTTACCTTTTGAAATCACCATCAGCATACATGGCCAATAATGCTGTTTCTGATTCTGATGTCAGAAGGGGGGACGAAAAACACTTCAAAGACGACACAATGTCGCTTACCGTAGCTTGCAGCTGCACATTACAAAATACCGTGGCTACTGCCAAATCCTCCTGCTTCCCTGAAATCATCGGTGTGGCAAGACTTTGCCTTCCTATATAAACAAGGAAAGCATCTTTGACAACATTTTATATTACACACAGGCAACTTTACAAATTTGCCGGCATCATAAAGAAATACATTTTTTTTAATTTATTTGAATGAATTGCCTTGACGAAAGATTGCTGGACATGCAGATTAACACAGAGCTACATGACCATCACAGCACACTATATTAATGGTGATTGGGAAATAAAAAAAATCAGTTTGTCAAACTCTCTTCATCTATGATTGTCACACAAGTGAAAATTCTGCTGAAGGAAGTAGAAGTGAAATGGAAACTGGACCGACCCAATTTCACCATCCCTGTGACAACAGATCATACAAAGAACATCGTCAACGCCACAAAGGAGGCTGGATTGTCACCACATATCGAGGGTTTTGCCCACACAGTGAATGTGGCACTCTAGAAGGGGTTGAGAGTGAAACAATTGTCCCGTCTTTTGGGCCAAGTCAGGAAGTTGGTCACTTTTTCCAGCAAAGTACGGCTGCAGCAGCTGTTGAAATATCAAACAAGACACGCTTCAGCATCCTCCTCACACGCTGGTTCAAAATGTCATCACAAGGTGGAACTCTAGCTATGACATGCTTATACACTACATGGAGCAACAAGCTGCTGTTGATACTGCGCTCACAGAAAAATAACCATAAAAAAACGTGCCACGGACCTCGTCTCTGATCAACATGTGTGTTCTTGAAGAGGTGGTTGAGGTACTGAAGTCTCTGAAAACAGTCACAACTTTTCTGATTTCTGAACAACAAGCGGCAGTGTCTATGGTCTATCCCTTTAAACACAAGCTTAACATCTATGAAGCACAGTGTCACAGAATATGAGATTGTGAAGGATGTTAAATCTGCTACAGCAGGTCACTTTGAGGAGAGGTATTCTGACCCAACACTTGCACAGTTCCTGAATGAGAGCACTGCACTGGATCCCAGGTTCAAGTCTCTACCCCACCTGGATGACTTCTCTTGGAGGGAGATCTTCAATTTTCTGGCTGAGAAAATCTTGTAAGAGCATCCCACACAGGTATGTGGTCAATAATATCATTTAATTTCAGAAATAATAATAATAATAATGTGAAATCACAAGTTGTTGCAAAATCACATAATTAAAAAAATAATAATAAAAGTAGTTGTATATGTTAATTTAAGAACATTTCAATTTTTCATGAATAATAATATAGCACACCATCAAAATAGCTGTTATGTTTGGTTCACCTCAAGTCACTTGAGCACTTCCATTAAAGTAAAACAGCTGTTTTGTATGACCTTGTCTTTTTTAGACCCAGGACTCTAGAGAAGAGATCAGCCAGAGCCCTGCAGAAGATTTAAAGCGCTCAGTGAACTGTCTGGTGATCAAGCAAACCGCCTTCAGTACCCTAATGTTGTGGGAAAAGAGATGCGCCTCTACAAGGTGGCAAAAGTCATCACTCTTGATACGGATCGTCTGAAAGGATTTGAAGAAAATGAGCATCTTTACCAACAATGGTCCAAGCTCTTCACACAACATCTTGCTGTACAAGCAACAAGTGTGGCAAGTGAGATATTGTTCTCAACAGCAGGAGACATTTTGACAGCTCAAAGAATAGCTCTCTCTCCAGAGAATGTGAACATACTTCTAAAATAATGTAAATTGTCTTGGCATAAAAAGTGTTCTAAATGGTTCGCATGGAAAATGTTCTTTCAACTACTTATTTTTCACAAGAAGAGCCACTAGATGGCAGAAGGTACTTTGGCTTTTTGCAGGTGAGGAGACGAGCTGTTGTTAAGTACCCTTCTGCAATCATCTATTGGATCTTCTCTGTCTTTTGTTCCCAACTGATGAAATATGTTATTATTACATTTTGAATATGTTACTTAGCTTTAGTTTGATACATTCCAAAAATAAATATAGCAGTCATATCACTTGATCCTATGTAACCTCTCTTTTTCAAGAAGAATTACAAAATGACAGTTGTCAGGGCATGCAACCAATGATCTGTTGATCTTTACCAATCAACACTCCATAGTCTAACAATTGCATAGTCGTCAGTGTGCAGAAAAAAAAATATTGAAATCGACAAGTACTGAAACGTCTTAATCCCCAGAACAACAGTGTCAGCCAGTAGTCGTAGGACCCCATTGCACTACGACAGGGTTCACTAACCTGCATGGACTGGGACATTTTTGATTGCAACTTAGATGACAGCATGTCCGTTATCATAGACTACATTCAGTTCTCCATTGACCTGGATCACCCTGCATATTATTCACAGTTTAAGAGAACAATGGAAAGCCTTTCAACAGCACGAGTTTTGCACAAAATCATGAGCCGTTAAGTAAAGAATGACATCATCAAGGTCAAACACCAATACAAAGTGAAACTTGAACAGGAATTCAGCACCATGAACACTAAACAAGCCTTTCAAAAGGTGAAATCACTTGCTGGATGTGACCCAATCCCAAAGTTATCTGCAATAAGTGACCACGTCTCATTTGCTAAAGACCTAAACACCTTGCGCACATAATTTGATACCATCAACTGCTCAGAGGAAATGCAAGGAACTACTGGAAATGCTAGCCATCCTCGAGGCAGCACACCCTGCTCCCTTCACAGTGGAGGACGTGCGCTGGCCGCTGTACTAGTGCAAAGCCTGGAAATACTGGTCCTTACCATCATCATCGACAATTGTCAAAACCACAATTGGACTCCTTCCAGTTCAAAATGGGTACTGTGGATGCTGAGGCTGCCTCCTTCACTCCTTCCTACAACACCTAGATCAATTCGCCCGACTCCTCGTCATCGACTTCAGTTCTGCTTTTAACACCATCAAGTGCCATCAGACGATCAGGAAACTCCACCACCTTAAAGTCCCCCCACTTCTCCTCCAATGGGAACACAGTTATCTAAGCGAAGTACCAAACAGTGAGTGTGAGCATTGTAACATCCTCAACCATCATCACCAGCACTGGAGCCCCATTAAATTGTGTCCAGAGCCCCTTCCTGTTTACCCTCTACACCAACGACTGTGTCAGTCCTTTAACTATCACCACATACTGCAAATATTCTGATGATACTGACATACTTGCACTCCTTAATGACAATCATTTTGTTTTTGGCAATCAAGACTTCACACAATAGTGCAAGAACAATAACCTGCAGCTAAATGGAATGAAGACTCTTGCAGTCTGTGCGCCGGTCTGCCTCTCTGCCACCTTCTGTGTTCTAGACCTGCATTAATCATAAAACTGTTGAGAGGGTTGAGCACTTCAAATATCTTGGACTCATCATGGACAATAAACTGAGCTTCGAATGTGATATCCACAAGCGTAGCCCACAAAGACACTCTGCCATCCGCAAACTCAAAGGACTTTCTGTTTGCTCCACCTTCAGCATGGGCATGACACTTAAACCCAAATTGCTCCCATAAGCGGTTCCTGTGGTGTGTGAATGTGTATGAATGGTTAGAGTTCTGATGGGCAGATGGCACCTTGCATGGTAGCCCCTGCCATTAGTTTATGAATGGGTATGAATGGGTGGAAGACTAGAAGGGCGCTACAAGTACCAGTCCATTTACTATTTACCTCAAAGTTGAGCTTGTGGGCCCTCTCGCCCTAAATGGTGATGCTTTGAGGCCGATGTCTCTGCACATTATAAAATAATGCAAAAATATAAATCAATTAATATAACATGATGTATTATTAAGTAGTGTATAGCCTATTTTAAAGTATATGTAATTAAAATTAGCACCAGCTTTACCAACTGCAACATTAAAGTGATGAAGCCATTAATGCATCAATAATTATAATGGACGGAGCAGCGAGGCGAAGCTGCTGGAGGCCCCGCTGGCGTTAGACCTAAAGGAGTTTCTTGTGAACCTGCATGACTTCATCTGATTTTGCTCGGAATCCAACCCGGCGGCATCGATGACTAGCATTAAGAATAAGTATATAGAAAGAGACAATCTTCTCTCTGATGGTCAGGTATACTTATGAAGGTCATATAGAGTCATCATAGTAACTAATGTAATCATAAACACATTGGTTGTATAGATATGAATGGTGATGTTATCGAAAGGAAGTCAAACTCACAAATCATGGTAAACGAGACCGGGTCTTTGTTTCAAGACGGATCTGGTTTTGCTGCCATTGCCACTGAGGACAGTCTGCCAGGTTAACAGTCGGGCAGGAACAGGGGGCTCCCTTACTCCACGCAGGGCGAGAGGGAGCAGTGAGCACTACGTTATTTAACACAATATAAAGAATTCAAATACTTTGCACTAAAATGTTACGATTTAGATGTGAATCCAACAACAACACTACTAAATACTCATATGTTGGTTTTCAGCAGAAAAAAAGTGGTTTGGGTGTCTCGCTACTCTTTTGTATTGTTTTTGTTAATGACAAAACATTTTCCAAATTGTTTGGTGTTTTTTATGCATGTTTGTATTTGTTCAGAAAAAAAACAACTAATATCTAAAACCCAAAATTGAATTGAAAACAAGACCTATCCAATGCACCATCATCCAAAAAGCCTAGATGTCATAAGAGTAAATGTTGCAGAACACAGTCTGGATGACTAATTCTTTGTTATTTGGGCCTTGTCTCTGCATTGTCTTCCTGTACAGCGGATGAAGTTCCTGCTGCTGCAGCAGAAGTATCTGGAGTATCTGGAGGATGGAAAGGTCCTGGAGGCCCTACAGGTCCTCAGAGCAGAGCTCACCCCTCTCAAGTACAACACTGAGCGTATCCACATTCTGAGCGGGTCAGTTCACCAGCAGACAGGGAAGCTGACACATACTCTGGAATGGGAATGGAAGCGGAGTTCTCATTTACACAGAGAATATAACAACAATTACAATGTGAAATGTTGCTCATTGTCTTCATGTTTAAATTTGGCTTTTTCCATGTTGCACTAGAATGTTTCAAATCCCTTGGAGCTGTGGTTGACAGATTACTGAACCTGTCAACAACCTTTGTGACAGAATTCCATTATTGAAAGGATGTAGAATCCTCAGTCCAACCAATTGACCAACAGAACAGAGGGTGTCAGCCTTAGTTGACAATTTGACCTGAGGGGGGAGCTTGAGGAAATTTCTCAGTCACCATAATCAATGGAAACATGAGACGGTATCCTCTGGGGACCATGAGTGTCCACAGCAAATAGCATGTGGTACATGCTCAAAACATGGCTAGGTGCTGATATATGGAACTTGGGACCAAACTGACCTACATGACCCAAAGCCAGTGGGGCTTCATGTGTAATATTAGGTGTACCTTTGGCAAGTTGTCCTCACTCTAATGCAGTGAAGATCATACAATGGAAATCAACCTAAAAATGTGCTACTCTCCATGCTAGCCAAATATATACTTGTAAGAGACACAGATGGCTTTATTCTTGTCATAATCAGTAATTGCAACAAGAAATATGAGCACAAAATGACACTGATGTTAGTCTAGTAATGAAAAGTCAATGGCATTTTCCTACTTGTTTCTCATGAGTTCATATGATATAAGTTGCGATTTGCGTAAGCAGTTGTGAGCGTGTCTGAACACGGCTGAGAACATGTCATTGTGTATTGTGAAGGTACCTGATGTGCAGTCATGCAGAGGACCTGCGCGCCAAGGCAGAGTGGGAAGGCAAAGGCACGGCATCCCGAACTAAGCTGCTGGACAAGCTGCAGAGTGAGTGCAGTCCGACTTATTCTCCTGTACATATTGAACACTTTGTACTGTCATTTCCATCTGCAGCAGTGTTTAGTTCCCATCTGTAGTATTTACAAAACTTAAATTATTATTATTTTACTAGATTGTATAAAACAAAAGAGAAGATATTATCTTTCTGCAGTACAGTAATTGTTCTTTGCAGATGTGAAAATATGTTGTCAGTTTTGACAGCTGGCTGAAATTCTGCTTCTCCTAAGATACACGTAAACGTCTCTGTGATGTACACAGAGTTACGGTGTTACGGGTAGCTCTAGGACGCAGAGGCATCCAGAGGAGAACAGAAAAATACTATATACAAATATAAAAAAACAGCCATACGATCGTCTCTGAGTGACCCCCATGCATGTTCACCTGCATTCAGCCTGGAGAGGCAGAAGCCCAGCTTAAATAAGTTTGAAAGCTGCTCAATGTGTGTTAAATCCTTTTGGTTAATTCCATACCATGATGTTTTTTACGGTGGCTGGTCACTATATGTTCAGAACTAATTAGAATCGTTCTGTGTGTGCGTGCAGCATACCTGCCTCCGTCGGTGATGCTGCCTCCTCGCCGCCTGCAGACTTTGCTGAAACAGGCGGTTGAGTTGCAGAGGGAGCGCTGCCTCTACCACAACACCAAGCTGGACAGTGGACTGGACTCTGTGTCTCTGCTGCTGGACCATGCCTGCAGCCGGTAACTACCCACACATACCAGGCTGATTGAAAAATCCAGTTCTAATGTTTGATTGTCATTTACTACTGTGAGACACTACTACTTTATGTAGTATGGACCACATAATTATATTCCTGTCTGGATGGAAACAATATTCAGTCCTTTGAAAACACTCAACAACAACCTTTACTCTTGAATCAGTTCAAATCAGGGTTTTCTCATTGCCAATGAGGGTAGTATTGATGATAAATATGTCATCATTCAAACTACATCAAACTACATCATAGCCAGTAATGTAAGATATGTATGTAACCATGAACGCTGTTGTATTTAAGTAGCATTATGATGCTTGCCTCTGTGTGTTCCTAATCTTTAGGAAGCAGTTCCCTTGCTACACTCAGCAGATTCTCACTGAACACTGCAACGAAGTCTGGTTTTGCAAGTTCTCCAACAACGGCACCAAACTGGCAACCGGGTCCAAAGACACCACAGTCATTGTGTGGCACGTGGATGTGGTAATCAATCATTTACTTATTGTCAGTGTTACTTCAGAGCAGGATAAACTAGGTGGAGTGTGAGAGTTGAAACAACCAGATTATTGACTGGTTTGTCTGTTGGTCGACAGGAAACCCAGCAGCTGAAGTTGATGAAGACTCTGGAGGGTCATGCTTATGGTGTTTCCTACCTGGCATGGAGCCCTGATGATGCATACCTGATAGCCTGCGGTCCTGATGACTGCTCTGAGCTGTGGCTGTGGAATGTACAGGTACAACATCTCTCACACACTGTCAGCTGGTCATTAGCTTCCCTCCTGTCTGACTGAACTGTGATCCACTTTTAGAAAAATCGAACAAATGAAACAACATTATGAATTGAATGACAGCTTTTGTCAGCTCTGTGGTAAAGATAAATCAGCAATACGCCACCGGCCATTCCTAATTATGTTGAGGCAGAAAGGATTAGGGCTGCGGGAGCAATTTGGGGTTAAGTGTCTTGCCCACGGACACATCGACATGGGCTCGCGGAGCCGGGGATCGAACCGCCGACCCTCTGGCCCTGCTCACCACTAAGCCACAGTCGCCCAACAACAATATTGTAAGGTTTACCATTGGTGCTTTCACAAAAAGGTTTTTAATAAATAATTATCAGTAATGTGGATATAATGACTAAGTGGGTAAAGGCAATTAATACAACAGCAAGAAGAGTCTGGTGAATTCAGAAAATGACATCCCTTTATTGTAATGCAGCCTTTAAAACCAGGAAAAGACTTCACTTATGCCATATTACAATATGCAAAATCAAAGAGGATATCTAGTCTCATATCATGATAACAATAAAATATTGTTACATTGCCCGGCCGTACAGCAGCAGTGCTGCAGCAGCACCACATGTTATGAGACGCAGCAGTTCAGCGCTGCTCTGACCTATTAATATGGTGCCAATATGAAAAGCAAGAGGTTCCCCAACAAAACGGAACGACAGTAGACTGTCTCTCTGTGTGAGAGAGACAGTCTAGTTCATCGGGTGGTGTATCTCCCTCGTCCTTGTGTGTGCACTAAACCAAAACGTGTGTGTGTTTATCACGGCAAATAGGGTATTACGGATTGCATGTCGTGGCCGTACGTGACACCGGTGATGGTGATGAAAGCGGTACACCTTCCACCCCTCAAGCACTCTTTGAATGTACAAACATACTTTGGATTACTAAGCTGCACTCAATAATGCTCCAGAGAACAGACAACAGAAATAGTAACAAGTCAAGCCACAAATGAGGGCTGTGTCGTGCCCACTACAAATGTGACATGATCAAGCTAGGGCTGCTGGGAAATGTAGTTCTTCACAGGGAGTTTTCAACAGTTTCCCCGTTGAGCTGCAGTAGAGATGTAATTAATAGGAAGTAAGGACAGCTAGAGCCTCTCCTGATGTGCAGCTCTTGGTGTTTTGTATGTTTGTGCCCTTTGTGATTATCTTCTACATGTTTGAGCACAATCAAGTTCATGATAATTATATTGACTCGTAACTTTGTGGATCCTGACTTTCCTTTTCTAACTGGTATGTAGGTGTTGGACCTGTAGCTCTCCCCACAGCTAACCCATTCACCATGTAACCTGCTAATCTATATAGCTTTAAAAGTTATCTTTAGACACTTTTCATACAGAGCAGTTTGCTCAGCATTACAGTTTTGTCACATCTCAAAACAACAGCATGGCTTTTACTATTAACGCAAACTAAAACTAATGTTTTGAATAGAGTGTCCCTTTTATATTGTAATACCGTAAAGTAATACCGTCACTGCCAAACCCCCCAAAAATGCCCTGATATCAGTTTTAGGTTATACCGCCCACCCTAGCTGATACAAATTTTGGTGGCTTTACTGTCATACAGCTTGACAGGCCACTGTGGCAAAATCCGATGCGGCCTTTGTGTCGCTGTCAGCTGTCAAAGTTGGCGACCAAGTGCACAATGAGAGAGGCTGCAAACACTTTGAACTCATAACTGTGTCCTTTAGACCCCAGTACCAACCTGTGAGTTCACCCAGATTACTGTGACGTTAACTTACGTCACTCGGCCTGATAATGATCATTTTGTGCGTCGTGAACTGTTACAACAGAGCTGCACAGGTGAACAGCCTGTGTCTCAGCTGAGGGACAACGTTTCCAAAGCCTGCCCACCCTTCTGATCACAAGGTTACTCTTTAACTAACACAGTACAGGCAGAAACTGAAACCAAATAAAAAACATCAAAGCAAGGAATTGCTTTGATATTTTTTGGAACTGTATTGAGAAAATCCGAGGCTACTTACAACTGACTGACTGGGGTGTGTTTTTCCAAAGTAGTGAGTCTGACCTGACGCTGCTGACTCAGACTCAATCACTGACGTATTGTGCCGACACTGCTATCCCATCCGAGCAGGTTAGGCTGTACCCAAACAACACGACTTGAGTTACTCAAAATTGGAGAATATGCCAAATCAAATGAAACTGGCTTTTTATGTGGTGACAGACAAAAGGCAGGAAGCTCAACATCATGATGGGCAGAGACCAGAGGACAGCCCTAGTCAAATGCCCTGACACCACCACATTTGCAGAACATCTTAACATACTGGAACCCCGACATACACTAGTCACAGTGAAAAATAGGTGAGTGGTTTCCATCTTGTCCAGAGTAAACCCACGCAGAACCCCTGGCCCAGACAAGTTTGAAGACAGAATTCCCAGTGAATGGGCCTCTCAACTTGGGGATGTCACAACCCAACTCTCTCAGCTGCTCCTGGACTCTAGTTTTGTTCCTTACATATGGAAAAGATTAGACCAAAATACGCAAACAAATAGGAAGGACTATATATATATTATTTTCATGTAAAATTTGAATGTGTTTACAGTGTAAATTAGGCAAATTTGCAAATATATTTATGTGGATATGACTTAATAGATAAATAAAATGCATGTTTATGGATAGTGAAATATTTGTGGATCATGGTTCACATTTGGATATTGTCTTCTGTGGATTACAAGTATTATAGTCCAATAAAAACTTCCATAGTCATGCAGCATTAAACAAACATGGGCTAAGTGCCTTACCAAAGCTGCTCCAGTTACTTTCATGTTAAAGGAATATAGACCGTGTGAATAAATGAAGGCATAATGCTTTCTCATTGCATTTAATCTTTTCCAAACCCATTCAAACCTGCATTGCGTTTTCAGGTAGTGACAAAAAGCTAAAAAAAACAGTGTGTTGTAGTATTAAGTGTGTGTTATAAGATATTTTCAGTCATCTTACTCACTCCTTGGTTCTGTTGTGTAGACGGGGGAGTTACGGACAAAGATGAGTCAGTCTCATGAAGATAGCCTGACCAGCGTGGCCTGGAATCCAGATGGTAAACGCTTTGTCACTGGCGGACAGAGAGGCCAGTTCTACCAGTGTGTGAGTATCTTTCACAGCACAGTGCTCACAGGCTCTGAGCATTTACAGATCTTTAACAGGGCATTTACATCCTGCACCGATGGGGTGTAAACAGTTTGCCTTGTAAGGATATTTTCAATGTGTAAATGCAGCTTATTTGTTCACAAGAGGAACCTTGGATATGTAATTGAAATTACATTCTGATATATCAAACACTGTAGCAGACTGGTGTGATCTGGGTCTCATCTGGGGTGGTATGTAAAAATAGTTTGATTAATGAGTTAAAAAGAATTCTGACTTAAAATACACCGTTTGTATAAAGCAACTAAGAGTAACTTTAAGCAAAGTCATGTGTAGAGCAGCACTACTTCTGAGGTCGTGTGTCACTGTCATCTATAGTTGTGAGAAATGTTTCACTATTTTCTGACTTTTTATAGCCCAAACAATTGAGGAAGAAATTTGGCAGATAAATTGATAATAATTGACAATAATTGTTTGCGTTGTCTAGCATCCCTAGAGAGCTTATCCTTTGCAGGTTTGTGAAAGGCTGAAGCCTGAGATATTATGACTTTAAATAGGAATTCCAATCGAGTGACAGAAGGATGGATAATTGTAGATATAATCCTAATCTGTGAAGATCCTGCCAAAGTAATGCAGTGTTTGTAAAATTGTTTGTTTTTGATAGTTCAATTATTTCTGGGTTTTTTTCAGAACAGAGAAGGCAGGGTTATGACCTAAAAATGAAACCGAGTAGAAGGTTAATGTGATTTTAAGCATCTTTCAAACTAGTCTAATGGTTCAAGTTTTTTATTTAGAAAAATTTGACTGGGCTTAATTTTGCTTTGTGGTCATTCATTCAGTGTCCCCAGTTTGGATCAGTAAGGGGGAGGGTGTAGAATGTGGATTGCTAAGGTTGTGAATGTTCAACTTGCCTGCTATTCCCTACTCTGTCATACACACTCATTAACCGTGCTGAGTGTTTGACCTAATTATGTCTTTAGTTTTCAGTTTTCAAGTATTGATTAACTGATTGTTTTCCAATAAAAAAATAATGACAAAAGAAATAATGACAACCAATATGGAATGATCTGGGATTTCCCTGTAGCAGTCTGATGCTGATGATGTTCCTGCATGCATTTTGTTTCCTCCTGACTCCCAGGACATGGATGGAAACCTGCTGGACTCATGGGAAGGAGTTCGGGTGCAGTGCCTGTGGTGTCTGAATGACGGCCGGACCGTCCTTGCATCCGACACCCACCAACGCATTCGCGGATACAACTTTGAGGACCTGACCGATAGAAACATGTAAGTCACCACCTCTAAAGCCAGACAGGGGTGAAGTTATAAAGCAGTGATTGCCAACCTATTTGGCTTGTGATCGATTCATCAACACAGAAAGCCAATGGTAAATGGTCCTGTACTTGTATAGCGCTTTTCTAGTCTTCCGACCACTCAAAGTGCTTTTACACTACAAGACATCAGTCACCCATTCATACAATGATGGCAGGGGCTAAGGTGCCACCTGCCCACCAGCAGTAGCTAACATTCATACGGGAGCAATTTGGGGTTAAGTGTCTCGCCAAGGACACATCAACATGGGCTAGCAGAGC
The DNA here is from genome assembly GCA_016806645.1 of Ophiodon elongatus. NCBI lineage: Eukaryota > Metazoa > Chordata > Actinopteri > Perciformes > Hexagrammidae > Ophiodon > Ophiodon elongatus. The sequence continues at coordinate 106,005 of JACSYO010000576.1, read as the reverse complement.
CGGGGATCGAACCTCTAATTGAAGGACGACCCTGCTCACCACTGAGCCACAGTCGACCACCAATGACATGATTGGTGTTTTTTCATGCACCTGCACATGAAAAAACATAACAGGGAAAACATAATTATTATTAATAGAAATGAATACATTTTTTCCCATTTATTTTAGAAATGTTAACATTCAACAGCCATGCTTCTTACTGTAACAGTTAAGGCACTCAAATAATAGCATATTGTCATTAAATAATAAATATCTCAATATCTGGATTATAAATGTAATGCTGTTGAGAATTCTTGAACTGCAGCTTGCACTCATTTATACAGGGCAGGCACAACAGACCGACTAGAATGCACATGTGAGGGCACATTGTATTGGGCTGAAGCGCTTTGACCATAGTGTGGTTGTATATCTGCAGTTGCTTGGTCTCGGTCTGAATCTGCAGTGGGAGGCTGCCTGAATGCTGTGTGGAGCAGGACCTGACTTCCAGTTTTTGTTTTGTTCGGCTCATCAACATATTCGGGTATTGCCGTCGTAAATTAAATGTTTGAGGTGTACCCACAGATATACCAGACTTTATTTGAAATGTCAGAATAAAATCTGACTAAAGGGGTTGTCCATTGAGCTTGAGTAAACGGGCTAAGACTGCAGCGCTGCTATAGCTACAACAACTGGTACACTGGCGAAACTTTCCACGTAACTCGTACCCTGGAATTTCTGTCCTGCGTGTTCGAGTAGTTGACATTCATGGACTTCTTTGACAAATTAGTTCAACAGTATTGTTCGTCTCCCAACAAGCTGTCTAGCTGAGCAGTTGTTTCCAGCAGTTTGGCTAACGTTAGTTACTGTCAGCAACATTTTCAAATCAATTCAACTTATTTTGTATAGCCCAAAATCACAAATTTGCCTCAGAGGGCTTTACAATCTGTACACATACAACATCCTCTGTCCCGGGACCTCACAGGTCCAACATATACTGTAAGTCCATCATGTAGATCCGATGATAAAGATTAAGACGAAGTCCGTTGTGGGCAGATGGAGGTAACCTGTTTCACATTTATTCAATAACGTCATGGGTTATTTATTGTTGAAGGCTACAGCAATTTTGATTAAATATGAATTAATTGTTACTAATTGGGATCACCGAAATTTTAAATAAACTGATTATTTGGTGTTATTTGGTTCAATTCATTAAAGTAATGTGGTGTTAAGTTAATCGGTTCCTTGAACTCCTAATGTAGCCTACACTGTAGGTCAAGTCAGTAGATAAAATTATTTTATTTTCTGATGGAAAAACGTTCAACGTATTTCATGAATTGTTAAAAATCAATTGTTAAGGCGCCTGACTATTGGTTAAAGAAATTGCTTAAAATTTGTATCCCTCATCCCTGCGTTCATGCTGTGTTGTGGATAACGATGGTTTCACTTGGAGAGCGTGTTCTTCACTGCTGGAGACATAACTTTAGTTACAGCATAGTGGAGCACTGCGTCCGTAACTCGCACTTTTATTTCATTATTCCCATAAAGGCAAGTAGCTTACAAATTCATGCTGTTCAAATCAAAATCAATCAATTATTAAATCAAATCAATTTGTCCCATGACCAAAGATTGCGGCTACATATAGTTATCGAACAAGGAGGCAGTTCATGTCATACGGCCTCATAAAGAAGGACGTACCAACGTTCCGTTCTACTGTTAAATAAGACGGACAAACCAACTTTTTCATACAAACTGCAATGATGTGTGCGGAAACCTATTTTTTCCTTGCACCAAATAAAAAACAGCATTTGTTTCTCAATATGATTTAAATATTTAAATGGAATTCAGTTTGAAAGACAGATTATCTTCCAGAAAAATAATCCGTTTTGACAAGTCTCAATTCACAGAAATTCCTCTGAACAACAGTGAAAGCAGATTGCAGTTCCTTATTCACACTCACACCATACATAATGGCCGAGTGATCCATTGACAATCTAAACAAAGCCAGGTCTTTTATTTTATATGTTGGCATCGGCTACAGTCTATTTATTTGAAGCGATTATGTTACATTTTGTAGGTGTTTTTGTTTTGCTTAACCCTTAGAGACCCACATAGACCTGTTTTGTCTTTTTTAGGGGGTAGGAGGGGAGATAGCAGGTCAACTTCATATGCTACATAGCCATCATCTGAAACCTGGGAACCTAATGATTCATTTGAGCTGCAGTAACAGTTTGTGTCAAGTTGTTCTAGTCATAAATCATAAATAGAAAATATATATAAAGATGGGTTTCTCCCATTTTAATTTCCTTTTAACCGAAATATGTCTACCCTCTTTGTTCCCTATCCTTCTTCATCTTTTTTAATATCTTACAACTTTTAATTGGATTGAGCACCTCATTTACATTTTAGGAAGCTCTATAAAAGTAATCAACCAAGACTTCTTTAATCTTGCTTTGAAAATATAACACTATAAACTGACAACCTGTTTGAAATACTCAAATATAAACATGGAACATAAAGAAAGCCGCCTGTAAATCACCTTATTTCTTCTTGTGTATAATTGACCTTAGAACAGTCTGCTCTTCCTCTTAATGTTGAGTGTCCCATCTTAGTTACTACCTGTCCTGGGTCCTCCTGAAGGCTTACAGTTTCTGCTTGTAAACCAATCTTGTCTTCGTCAAACCCTGTCCGATCTTTGCGTGGCCTGTTTGCCAGTTTAGGCCTTTACTCCCTCTCCATCCAGTTCTCTCTGTTTTGACCCGGTTTCTTTGTTCTTTCTCAAAGCATAATTAATGCCCTTTCTGGTAGGTTCTTATAGTTTCTTACTCTTCTAAAAAATGTATAACAGAGCTTTCATATCTCAAAGCCGGGGAGCTCCCGTTCTGCGCTGCTGCCATGTTGGAGGTGCATTGGAAGTACCTCTGTCTGTTATTAATAGTAAGACAAATGTCATCGCTTTGAAGTTCAGCATATTCAGTACAGCCCTAGTTCAAGATAGGATTTGGATTGTGATATTAATCAAAAGATAATAATGGTAAAGGGAACACAATGCTAAGATAAAGTTGCACCAAGCACAGACACATGGATTCTGAAAAGGTATCAGTTGTTTGAATAGAGAAGACATGTATGTATAGCCCTCCTGTTCTGGGCCATGCCAGTTTGTGATGTTTCCAGTCAGGATGCTTTCTATTGCTCTTCTGTAAAAGTTGAAAATAACTTGGCACAGTAATTTTGCCTTCTTAAGTTTCCTTCAGAAATACAGCCGTTTATGAGCTTTCTTCACCAGGATGGAGATGTGTGATGACCGTGTCAGGTTGTTTGTGATGCAGATTGCCAGAGATTGTCATCTTCGCCTCCTTTTTTCTAAAATCAACAATCAGCTCCTTAGTTTTACTGATGTTGAGCAGAAGGTTGTTGATTTCCTCTCTATATGAAGCTTGATTGTTGCTAGCTGGGAGTCAGGAGGCACCGCCAAGATGGCGGGAGCCGACAAGATTGAGCTACACAAGTAGAAGCTTAGTTAGCCTCCAAACTAGAGGGTTTCCACCAGCACAGACAAGTCCCCAAATAGAGAAGTGATTTTTACCAGAAGAGATAATTACAATAATTAGTAGTCTTAGTAGTTTTGCTTTCACAGAATTAGTGTCAGAAAACTGTTTATTTTTTAAAAACAGCATTAAACTTAACAACTTGATTGAATAAAACCACAGTGTCATAGAACAACCGCGTAACATACCATAGCCAGGGAATGGACAAGGGAACCAGCTAAAGAGAGAGAGAGTCAGTGTTACAGACAGTATTTCTGATATAGACAGAAGTGGTTAATTGAATGGGTCGCTTGCACAACTTATTAGTTGTGCAAGCAATTCTTTTGTGACCCAGATATTTTTTCAGCTGTTTGGAAGCAGTATTTGCTCGGCCTGTGGGTGATGTGGTTTCAACACACGTGTTGTATCATTCCAGAGTGCAGGAGGACCACCCCATCATGTCTTTCACTGTTTCCAAAAATGGAAGGTTAGCTCTGCTCAATGTTGCAACTCAGGTGAGCAGCTTGTTACTTCCTCACATTCACACCGCAATATATTCATAATCATTTGAACTTCAGCTAGTTGCTACAATAAGATTTCAGTCCAATCTTGATTTTGAAATGTTTCTTTCCATATCTGCTTTTTGTGTGTAGGGAGTGCACCTATGGGACCTGCAGGACCGGGTGCTGGTGAGGAAGTACCAAGGGGTGACCCAGGGCTTCTACACCATCCACTCTTGCTTCGGAGGGCACAATGAAGACTTCATCGCTAGTGGCAGTGAAGGCAAGACAACATAATGTTTAGTAGAAAGCTCAGCTCAGCTGCTCTTTGTTATGGACTGAGACAGACACACGACAAAAAAAACTTCACTGTGATGATGTCATCAGGGTTATTTTCTCTAACTTGATGAAGCTCCTCTACAGCCACAGACAGGGTGGAATTATGACCAAAAAAAAAAAAACATCTTCACGCAAAAAACAATACTGAAGTCAGAATTAAAAGGGAATCCACAGCTCCCTGTATTTGCTCGACCCTTGTTCCCAGAGGAAATCTCAATAAAATGTCATGTGGACATGCACATCAAGCAATTTGAAAGTAAAAGTAAAAGGTGAAAAAGTAAGCGGTACAAGTATAAAACAAACTGCCACACATTCGTCACGGAGCAGCCCCCGTGTACGTTCACCTCCGTGCAGCCTGGGGAGGCAGAATTCCATCCTGAGAAGTAGATATTTTGAGGAAACCTATTGTCATGTATATAATTGGTGAAGTTGCCATTTAAGTCGACACCAATAAACCGGTAGCAGCTGATGAAGTGTCCTGTCTCCTGTCAGACCACAAAGTTTACATCTGGCACCGGCGCAGTGAGCTGCCCATCGCAGAGCTGACTGGTCATACTCGCACAGTCAACTGCGTGAGCTGGAACCCCGTCCTGCCGGGACTGCTGGCCAGCGCCTCCGACGACGGGACCGTCCGTATCTGGGGACCTGCCCCCTTCCTGGATGTCCAGGATGCAGAGGGGCTCAATGGTATGAACATGAAAACTAGTATGTGTACTCAAAAGGGAAAACGTTGGTCAGCCATTGCTTTCATCAGGCTCCTCAACCATTTACATAAGTAGGACTAGAATCCACAGTTTCTTCCTACATTTTGTTTTACATTAACACCAGCAGTCCTCAACACAAGGGCATTTCACACATGTTGCTGAAATAAATTCATGTGTAATCTTGATTTGAAATTTCGTAAAAATTAATTTTTCATGGCTTAGATGAAGTCTTTGAGTAAGAATCTTAAACAAACAAACAAAAAATTATGAATAAGTAAGAATATGAAAAAAATAACATAAAACCAAGTAATACCAGATGAAATAAATAATTAAATAAGATTAAAAGTAATAAAGTAACAAATAATTGGGCTAAGACACAATAAAAACATTTCAAGAGAATGCACTTTTAGATAATGCTTTATAAAGAAACAGAGCTGGCCTGCCTTCAAACACCCAGTCTCCTCTGGCTTTTAGCCTTGATTTAGGACCTACTAACAAACCCCCACCGGAGGATCCAAAGCTGTTATGGGGATAGCAGGTCACAGTCGTAGGTAGGGGTTAACACCATGTGTTCCTTAAAAGTGATAATTTCATCATCAAATCTTAAAATCTAACCTAAAATGTGAAGGTAACCAATGTAGGGATGCTTCTGTGCAGTCTTTTGTTGGATCTTGTGAGAAGTCTTGCTGTGGCATTCTGGACCAGTTGAAGCCTGAACAGGTTGCATTGACTCAGACAGGAATATCAAGAGTCACAATAATTTAAATGGGAAGTAATAAGAGCATGGATGAGTTTCCATATTCTTCTCTGCAGATAAAAAAGGTTTAAGAATGAAGAATGTTACAAAGAAACAGGAAGCCACAGACTTGTTAAAGATGATGCCTCGTTTTTTTCTACAGAGGACAGAAAATTTAAGGCTACATGCACACTACTACCTTTTCGTTATATAAAACAGCATTTTAAAACAAAAACAATCTTTCAGTAGTAGCATTTGACAACAGATGCTATCAGCATCAACTGTATTAACAGCAATTAAGCAAATGTTTGGCCAGTCAGCTGCTCTCAGTGCTATGACAAAATGAAATTGATCAAAGAGCCTGTTGCTGTTCATTTAGCCAATAAGATACCTTTACCAAGAAGGAACGTTTAGATATTAAGCAGAAGTTATTTGTTATTACGTCTAAACAGATGGCTCTTTGAGAAGTGGTTGAACTATGGCCAGAAGTGTATGATTGATTATGGCTGAAATAAATGGACAGGTTGACTGAAATATCTCTTGAGTTGAAAGAATATCAAGGAATATCATTTTAGTAATGCTATTTTAGTCAGCTGCTTAGCAGTGACATATTTAAATGCTACCACCATTGTGCAGAATGTGCGATAGCAAAAGTCAGGTAGACTCTGGGCAGGTGGAGTAATTCAGTTCCTAACAAACCTTATTAGAAATAAACACAAAGAAATTCCTCGCATTTATCAACCAAAGGTTCAGTGATATGTTGAGGAGGGTTTGTGGTGTGGCTAACAGCGTTTCACTTCTCACTTCAGATCTGAAAAATACTTTCTTGTCATGAGTTTCTGCTGCCTTTGAAGGTCAGTGAAAAGTTGTGACGCCCTCCATTTGCGTTGCGCTTGTGACAAGTTTTCTTTAATGAATGGATTTAATTATAAAGCCAACGCTGAGATGCCGATTTAAAACATACACTAGAGTAACAGTATGCCATTGCAAAACTTCTTGTCTCTGTGACAAGACTGACCTCGCTTTGCCCAACTGGCCTGCTCTCAGCAGCTCAGTGCACACAGCTAAACTGTGTGTATTTTCATCAATGTTTATGATGATGGCACACCTACCTCTCTGAAATATCACAAACCCCTATAGTCCAGTAATATGTCACTTGACCTCACACAAATTGCAACAACTGTTTTACTTGGATCGTACCCCTAAAGGTATCCTTTAGGTATCCTTTAGGGGTACTTCTTTGACATATACAAAAGTGTGACTTCACAGTTAAAAGGGTGATCTGGATGGAATAGGACCCGATCTGGGTAATATAAGTCTAGATCTGGGTACAACCAGACCATGCACTAGTAGAATAGGACCAGATCTTGGTAGAAGAAGACCAGGTCTGGGTAGAACAAGACGATATCTGGGTAGAACCACAACAGACTTGGTTTTTAAACCACACCAGAAGATCTGGGTAGAACCAGATCAGATTTAGGGAGGAATAAGACTAGATCCTAGTAGAATACAGGACCAGATCTGGTTGGATAGGACGAGACCAATTATGTAATCATAATTAGTTCTCATCACTGATTTACTGTATTTTTTTTTTCTTCAAGGAAAAAAACAGGATGGACAAATCTAACATGCACAACAATGTAGGCTTGTACGATCACTGAAATATGGCTAACAAGGTGTTCTTGGTACGATTGTACTTGGTTGATTTTATTCCCCTTTATACAATTCCTTAGGAATTTTATTTCTCTCATTCAGACAAAATCTATTCAGTTTGTTGTTGTTTGTTGCAATGTGTGTGAAGTTGACCCACATTAAAATGTCTGGACTTTTGCAGGATAAAGATCAATGAGTGATTTTTACCAGCATCCAGCTAGTTGTTTCGAATATTTTGTCCAGCCATTTAATTTCAGTTAGGGTAGACTGAATATGAGGAACAGGGTGACTTTCACACCCTGGTGATTTTATTTTCCATCCTGGCAGCAAAAACATACTGGCTGTCAACAAACATATCTTTTAGTGTTTGTGCTGTTGGTTTCTGGCTAGAACACCTCACTTATAATGAATGAAAATAAAATCTTAACAGCTCCTCGTGTGGAGAATCTGCAGCCTGCGGAACATGAATGCGTAAGTTAAGAATACTATGACCTCTGTCTTTTCTCTGTCAGAATGTTGCAGCATGGACAGCTGATGATCTGCTGCTGTGATCCTGAGGAGCGTTAAGACTCTTAAACACTTGAATGGATGAAGCAGAAAAAGCTTTGGTCACTGGACAGCAGCTTCCTGGAGACGGAGCCAGTGGTGCTGCATGTCAGGATGTCACAACACAGAGATGTCAGACCCAGTCACATTATTGAGAGCAGAGCCGGCCGGATGAAGCTTGGCTCCACGACCTCCAGTATCTGACCCGCCTCCTCCTCCTCCTGTCCGCCCCGTTCCCTCAGTACCATCTAGGACCACCCACATCCTCTTATTTATTATCAACTACATTATGTATTCATGAGTAGTTCACTGACTTGTACTAGGCTGTGACTTAGCGGCGCCTTGTGGAGGTTGTGTGTTGTTATTTTTATTCAGTCCTGACTCTGAAGAAGCTTCAACTTTTTTCCTTATTCACCTCCTGCACCTTTCTAAGAGATTTTAATTATAGGGCCACTTGATGGGTGCACCCACTTGAAGAGTATCTTTAAATTTAAAAAAATTATATGTTATCTTTTATGCAGAGTACATTTTAATTTCATTTTTTTTCCTCCAGCTTTGCTGCTTCTAACTAGAGAAGGAATAGTATATGATGAGCATGTCGCATAGGATTGCACAGGACATTTTACACTCACAGTATGTCCTGATATAGAATACATTGATGCCTTCTGAGAGTATACAGTTGATGTGTGGAAACCTATAGAGTTCAAAGGATTATCTGTCAACCCTTACCTCTACATATGGATTATCTGTGTAGTTTCCTTCAAGCCATTGGCGTGGATTTGCTCTTTATGTTGCTGTGACATCTTTGCTCTCTTCACTATTTGCTCTTTATTCCTGTTTCCATTGCAGCCTGTTGCCATCTTTTCCCTGCATACAAACAGTAGTCTTCATATGAATTTCACTTGGTTTGGTTTAGTTGTTACATGTTTTAAGTCTAACTTATTACTGTTTTTAACTTATTTGTTTTTTATTTACTACAAGTGGAAAGAGACACTCCCTGATGTCTTACCGTACCCAGTAGAGCCCCCAAAATCCCGGCTCAACTGTGAGCTTTGGCTGGTGTTATTGTTATGTTTCATATTGTCAACAAATCCAATGAAAAGACCAGAACCAACAATGTGTCTGTTTGTCAGAACCTTCTGATGTCGCTACCCTGTCTGTAGCACTCAGCTGCAAGCCCATTGGTTCCTACTGAAGATGTAAATCTTTTAGCCTTTTTTTAAATGTATCTTTAGTCATTTCCTAAAGCAGCTGGTTACTGTGGTTTGTAACAAACATTACTCAGACAGAAAGAAACTGTGTGTTTGTTGGCTATTGACTATTTTAATTGGAGAATTAATCCAAATTTGGTGCTCTAGTGAGTATTTGTGCAGCAGGATGGTGTGTGTTGGATGGAGTCAAAATAAACTTCAGTGTGTGTGTGTTCATGGTGATGAAGGAACATGTCAGCCAGTGCAACAGTGTAACTCGTGTGTTTGAATAGTTTGTGTACAACAATGGAGCTCTATGGCACAGAGGAAGAAGATCTATCAGGCGGCGATAGACACACACAATACTTGTTAGTACTGTACTTTTATTTTTTACGGGGAAGGTCTGTGCATGAGATTTGTTCATGATATAAATAAATAAATAAATATAAAATTGCCAGCCATAACTAAGTTCAGGACATTAGTGAGCTGACACAGTAATAAAACGATGGAGTGTATGTAACAATCAATGTGTAACACATTTGTACACACGTGTAACATAAGGTTAATATGAACTTCTACACAGTGTTCCTTTCAGAGAGTCAAAAGAACAATCTTGCCTAATGTAATATTCTGTGTAATATGTGCTGTATTTGTATGTAATGGCATGTACTATGATGCTGTGTAGAAATGGCAAACAGGATGATGTGTTTTTCAGGGTTCCCATGCAAGTTTTTTACTGTCAGATTCCAAAAGGTTTCAGATGCTCTTTCAGAGCTTCATACCAAATAGTCTTCACTGCACTACTGTTGTATACTGTTGAAATATAAAGCAGCAAGTTTACATTTACACCTGCTTACACAGAAAAATCGTTTTGAGATTCACAAACTACAATGCAGCTGAATTTTAGTTTCCAAACTGCTTCAGCAGAAGAAAAAGAAATTCTAAAACCTTTCCAGGCCTGGACAATAACTGCAGGACGTTCAGGACTGTGGGAACCCTGTTTGTCTGCCCAGACGCCATCACCACTTCCATCACACAACACACACACACACGCACTAGTGGTACACAATAATGGATGTCACACACACTCAATTCAATCACAGATGTGGTGTTCTAGTTTCTGCTTTTGCAGCTTCCTTTGTTTATTCCGAGTATTTCAGGCTTGTCTTCTTTTCTCTTCTCGTTGTAAGAAGCCAAAGTAGAAACTTTGTTTGCTTGCAGGCAGTTTCTGCCAGAAACCATTTGACATTTTAAATGTGTTATTACAAAACGTGATTGTACTGTTGTGTATTGTCTGTCAGAGAAGTGTTATGTAAGCATATTTTAAATAAAGCATTCAGGGTTTTAAAATGTAATTTACTTTGAAATGTTCTTCACTTGCTTCTTAGTACAGTATTACTATGACTATACATATGACAAAATGTTCGTCAAACCCCTTTTCATGATTAAAGACGTCATTAAACACTAACGCTGACTAATACTGACAAAAAAGACAAGACTAAAATGTCCTTTTAAAAAATTTAAACTTTCCCATAATCTTCCTTTATTTTCCTCACCTTCCACCTCCCCTCAGTCAACTGTTTTTTTAAGATTACATCTTATGTGGAATGAGTTTGACTGAAATTACAGAATTAATGGTTTGGCTAAATAAAGAAACTGACAAAATTAAGAGAGAAAACGCTTTGACTAAAATTGTATTACTTTTTGGCAACTAAAACTGAATAATAATTTATAAAATTCGACTAAAACTAAGCAATTTGGATTTAAGATTGAGAGTAAATCTAAAATAGCTGCCAGAATTCAATTCAATTTATTTTGTATAGCCCCAAATCACAAATTTACCTTAGAGGACTTTACAATCTGTACAAATACGACATCCTCTGTCCCGGGACCCTCACATCAGAACAGGAAAAACTCCCCCCCAAAAAAAACTTTAACAGGGAGAAAAAAGGAAGAAGCCTTAGGGAGAGCAACAGAGGAGGATCCCTCTACCAGGATGGACGGAAGTGCAATAGATGTCATGTGTACAGAATGAACAACATGAATGAACTCTGCCTGTTTAACTGGTGTCTTCATGCCCTGACATTTGACCTTGGTGTGACAGAACCTTCAGATCCTGAATCTTTTGACATTACGTGTATTTGTTTGTTTGTTTCAGCCCCTTAAAATGCAATTTTCCTATTTTCCTTCAGCCAAGTCTGTAAACTCCAACTAACCATTTAAGGTTAAGTTGTGTTAAATTTTTTAATAGAAAGTGAAGTTTTCTCTGTCTAACATGCTGATGATGCCTCATTTTGACATTTCTACTTTATTATTAGCAGTTTGTCAATTAACAGTTGACAAAAAATGGATTTAACCTCAAAGCTACAAAGGGAGAATAGGAAGTAAAAGTGGACATGCTTCAGACAAACAACTTGTCTTTCATTTTTATTTATGAAACATCACACTCTCCCCCCCTCCAAAAAAAAACCTCATACTGCATAAGACAGTTAAATGTGAATCAGACATGAACTTGTTGACCCCAATGAAGCGAGAAATGGCTCCAGAGTACCTTCACACATTACAGAGCAGCTGTGAATGCACTGAACAGTCATGACTGCTCTGTCTACACTCAACCAAATAAAGATCACATGCACACCTTTGCGGTCCCAGAGCAACGCTGAGACACATGCTGATCTGGGGACTGCCTGACTTTGACATACATTATGTGTTCAATGCAAAGGTAATTCAGTAAATACAACATCATTGGATGACTGAGGTCACATCCAATTGTTCGATTCAAACTGCCACTCATACGATCATTTCTTTCCAGACTGAATAGAGCAACCTTTTTTAACCTCCGAGTTCAGCCAGCAGCCAGCTCTGTGAGCCTCATCCTAACATCAAGGGCAGAGCTGTGGTTGGTGATCGGGGTGGAGTGAAATGCAGGGAGTCAGAATAGGCTTACTGATGCACCATCCTATGGTCACTGGTGCACAATAACAGAGTTTTCTCTACACTTCAACACCATCATAAACCTCCGATTTCAGCATTTCATTTTGAAAACTTTTGATACTCTGGCCAAATATGATGTGAACTGGGGAACTTCATAAAAATAAAGGAGCATTGGACTAGACAGACCAAAACGACTACATCTAACAGCAGGTGATTGTTATTGTGCATAGCCAGATTAACGAAGAGGATGAAAATAATGTGGATCGCTTGGTAAATCCTTCACAGTGAGCAGATCTACAGAACACGTATGGAGATTTTGGAGCAACGTGTTCCTAAGTTTCAGGAGGAGAGTCTCTCACACACTGCACACTCTTATCTCATGGCTTTTTCTCAACCGATGGTAGTTGTAGGTAAATTTGTTTAAATCAATTTGTCTTTTATGTTTGGGATTTGATTGACTTTTAATTCTTTGTTACTGTAAACACTTTGTAAGTTTGCTTTTGAAAAGGTGCTATAAAAATGAAGTTAATCGCAAATGGCACTAAAGGATTACTGTACTTGCGGGAGAAATAAGAAAAGGCACAACTGGAGAAAAAAGAAAACCTGATGAATGAAAGGCCAATCAGAGAGCTCTGACTGACCCCATATTTAGCATGCTGAGTCGGCAGAGCAGTCACTGATAAGGAATGTCTGGAGTGGTGTTATCAGACATTGCTAAGCTACAGGTGACAGAAGACTTTAGACCAATGTCTCAGGGCCCTCCGTCTGCTTGTGGCCAATAAAAAACACTGAACAGTGCACCATGTCCTTCTAACAGCTTCATAAACTGATGGAAGCAGTCAAACATAGAGCTACATAGAACACACAGCTGAACTCTGGAGCCATGCGCATGATGAGGTCATGTACAGAGGCTCAATGACGGTTTGGTAACACACGCTGATAAAGGGCCAGCAGCTACAGCACAAGATTATCAGCAGCAGGTCAATGCATTAAAGCAAGCAGACGTGGTCAAGAAGTTTAGTGTTTCAGACCGAAAACCTGAATGGGGAGGATATGTGACATAGTGGAATGATTGTTGGTGCCTGACATGGTTGTTGAAGTATCTGCTGATCTTGATTTTCACCACAACAGTCTCTGGAGTTCACTGAGAATAGTTTGAACCGGGAAAAAAAAACCAGTAACTCCAATGAGTTACATATGTTGAAAAGTATCTCTCAGCACACATTGCATGGAAAACGCTTCAGCAGAAGACCACAGCAGGTCCCAGTACTTGTCCCAACGAGACATCATTTGTTTTGAGGTTTGAAGCACCATTGGCATTTCTGTGGCTTTGGTAGAACACACCCAATAATTCCACCTTATGTTACTTAGTGTTTTGCTTGGTAATATCCGTCTTTTTCTGGTTCTCTCTGCTCTAGGAAGTCTACGTGCTCACTTTACTGTGAAAATGTCTAATATTTCTAACGGCCACTGTGTCGATGTTGTTTTTCCTCACTATTGCATATAGAGGTTGAAGAGATACCTCATTACTTAACCCCTTCACAATAACACACAGCGCTTGCTGTAGGAGATATTTGCATGATGGTACTGAAGTGCTAAATGGTTAAATGTCAACCTCAGTATTAAAATTGAAAACTCTGGGATTCTGACAACACAAATAACAGCCTGGAGCTCAGTAAGACCTCAGTGACAGTAAACTTCTTCTCTCTGCTGTTCGGAAAGATTGTATGCATACAGTATAGGAGCAGGGTGTGAGGGGGGAGACAGCAAAGCCTGGACGTTGGGAATCTGGCAGCTCGCTGGGTGCCTCAGTCGTTGATCAGAGCCAGGATCATGCTGGACAAACAGGGGAGGGAAAGATATATATTAATTCAGAACTAACTCTCAGACACCTCTCTTATTCAGGCTGTAAGCTGATTGCTGAAGGCCTTGAACATGTCACTAAACGTCAGCGTGTTTGTAGATGCTGTTGCTCTCACCTATACAAATAAATGAAGAAGCAGAGCAGGTGGTAACCCAGTTTAATCATGGCCTCCTTCATGTGGGACTTGAGCTGACCTCGGTTGTGGATCTCAGTGGGGTCAAACACACCCATGTTTCCCATTGGAACCTTCACATACCTGCAGGGACAAGAAGAGTGATGTCAGGAGCCTGACTGCATCACCAGTGGATACTAAGACACCAACTCTGTGTTATTACCCACTGAAGACCCTGCGATATGGATATCATCTTCACAGACTACGTCATTTTTATATTGTTGTGTCAAAATATAACATGACATTATACATTTCCCGATAATTCAATTGATAGAACAGATAGAATGTCTATTAGCTAATGCAGTGAATGAAGTACCAGAAACATCTAATATATAATGTATACGGTGATCCTGCTCATTGATTTGCTTCCATTGGTCTAATTCCCTGACATATTAACGGAATTCCTGCTGCAGTATAAACTGTATAGCTAAATATCTCTTGTCTCACAGAATATATTTGTGTATTTACATATACTGTGGTGCTGGAGTAGGGACAGAGCAGTGGCAGCACTATGAGCATACCTATAAATGTTCCAGGCTGCTACAGGCAGGTTGAGGAGGAAGATGAACCAGTGCATGGAGACCAACATCAGCATAGTGGTGAGACACTGGCCAATCATCTCTGGAATTACCCACTGGAAACAGAATACCAAACATATAAACATCAAAATAAAACTTCTCTCTGTAGCATCTGTATAAAAAAACACAAGTCAGCTTTAGCAATTGCATAGCATGTTTCATATAACAATACATTAAAACAAGTCAATAACAAATAAAAGAGTAGAATCTATATGTATGTCCTCTGAGAGTAATAATCCACACTAATGACTTACTTTGTTTAGCTTGGAGCAGCAGGCTCTAGCATTGATGTAGTCACATTCTAGATCAGACAGGGTGATAATCTGAGCTTTAAGTCAAGGTGCCACAAACTGCTGGGAATCTTGTTAAATTAATCTTATCATTGTCCTCTTTCCTTGCTTCTATCAGCTCCATTCAACTGGACACCAAAGACACATGACAGACAAGATGTTGTACTTCTGTGATTATGATTAACAAATTTGCACTGTACTGATTTCTAGCAACTTTAAAGCATTGATCATATCCAATTGACAGTGACATCCATGTAAAAATGACAGAAAATGATACATGCATACACTTTAGTTTTACACAGGACGACCGAATCTAGTTCATAAGATTGTTCCGATCATTTGTCTTACTCCATCGATGGTTTATTGCACACTTACGCCAAAAAGCGAACCCCAATCAGAATTTGGCACTAGAGTCTTACAGTATTGACATGGTTATTACGATAAATGTTACTTTAAGCTAGTGGTACATTGGTTAGGGACAGAAGTTGGAATAAATTGTAATTATTATGTTTAAAAAAACATCACGGTCATCAGTAATGGCTCTCAACACATTGAATTGTCATGTATTAGAAGTAGCCGTATCACTAACAACAACAGAGGGAACGTTAGCAAGCTAAATGTTTCTTTTTATCTCCTGTTTATTTAAAATGGCTCACGTAACTTCCCATTTGTTTTAACGTTACCAGTTATTCTGGTGTTAAAACAGCTTATTCTTAACCTAGTTTATGCTAGCCTGTCACTGACTCTTTAACGTTAACAAGGCGGCTAACCGGTTAGCTAGTTGGCGTTAATGTACTAACATAGAGAAAGGAATTCATAGGAGCTTTCGGCCAGCTAGCCACTTTGATCAATACGCTCGATGTCCGCCAAAAAACACATTTCCGAAAAGGATACAAAGTACACCGAGAGGAAAATAAGTGCACAGCAGTCCACAAGTGATAGAATGAACACTGCCGCCTCCATTTTTCTTCTTCCGTAAGTGATTTGTTTTCATTTCCGGCCAGTTCTCGCTCCTGTGCAGTGCCCACAGTGACACATATTTTATCTTAGTACTGCCACCTAGCGGATTGGAATGGAGCTTTCTTTCCTCCAAACTGTGTAAAAGATGATTGACAATAATACAAAAATATAAAAAGTTATTAAATTAACTATAAAAAATATAGTACCATAACATAATAAATATAACATTAAGATCCCGGGCTGGACGGCCCTTCTGGAGTTTGCATGTTCTCCCTGTGTCAGTGTGTTTTCTCTCCAGTTTCCTCCCACAGTCCAAAGACATGCAGCTTAAGTTAATTGATGACTCTAAAGGTGTGAATGTGAGTGTGAATGATTGTCTCTTTGTGTCAGCCCTGCAATAGTCTGGCGACCTGTCCAGGGTGTACCCTGCCTTCGCCCAATCTCATCTGGGATTGGCTCAGCGTAATTCTTTTTTAATTGTCATTAACGTTAAAGTATTCATGTACAAATTTAATTCAACTAGAAAAATGTGACTGTTTGGGAAGAACTTGCCTTATGTGTGTGAAATTTGCCATTGGCAAGTATGCCATTTGTAGCTCAAAGGTTTATTATTATCTCATTCAAATTCAAATTCTAGTGATAATGTCTTTAGGCATAAATGTTTTAGACAACCATTCACGCTCACATCCACACTTACGGGCAGCCAGAGAACCTGGAGGAAACCTAAGCTGACATGGGGAGAACATGCAAATTCCACACAGAACCCAGAGCCCTTTTGCTGTTCGGTAACCACTACAACACAGTGTAGACTTCCCAGTCTTCCGACCACTAAAAGCCCTGTACTGTACATATCAACATTCACCCATCCACACTCAGATGCCATATAAGAAGCCAAGATCCAATGGCAAAGACTTAATGAGCAATTTGGGGTTCAATGTTTTTCCCAAGGACACTTCCGCATGTGGGCTAGATTAAATCGCCAAACTTCCACTTAGTGGACGACCCACTCTATCCCCTGAGCTACAGGCACCCCATATGTTTGTTAACTTTATCCCATCCACTTTTAAACACGGCACTTGAACCGTAACATGTTGGTAGCCTAAGGTTCAATTTAACCTGTGAGGGTGGCACTTATTACAGAAGCAAATTAGTTTGAACCGGAAAGATTTGGCTCTTAAGACATTTTCACAACTGTAAAGATTACCTATAATCAAACAAAGTAGTAAAACAGATTATGCCCCTTGCATTAGTTCAGTTCCAGTTCTCTTTATAAATACTTGTATTGCTAACAGTGACATTCCCCTTTCTGCTCTCACTAAACTGCGTATTTCTCTTTTGAGGTAGTGGTGACTATTTTTCCACATAAATTTGATGAATACACTTCTTTACAGAACACATAATTAACAAGAAATGGAGTGGAGCTGATGACAGCCCAACCTGGGTCATTATGTCACTAAACTCACATTGGTGCCAAGATGGTGTTCAAACACATACCTCATGAAATGACTTTGGAGTGACTACAAACAAAAGAAATTGTATTTCAATATTTTTTCAAGGGCTCATATGTAAGACTTTGCGATAAGGGGATGTGGGTGTTGCAGGGGTTTGAGGAGAGACTCTAATGCTCATGGGGTCCCTGGGAATCACAGTATACAGGGAAAATGTGAACCCATGAGTTATTGTAGAGTGCATCATATATGGATATGATGACAAGAGCCAAACTAAATATGTCAAGAATGTGGTTTGGAAACATGACATAACAATCCTTGTGATGAAGATCCATCCTGCCTCTCTTCTCCCATGACAGCAATCTCCAGTTTAAAACGAATTTGAAAGAAATGAGTGGAAGAATGTCGTCAAAATAATAATGTCAAACTTGTCATACAACTTTTAGTTTTGTTGTTGTTTAGTTTGACCTTGGAAACTGCTGTTCCAAGAATTAATTGTTAAACAAGTACTGAGGAGGTCTATGAGGGTTTTTAACTAACTGTACCCAGGGCACTGCTCACAGGACACAGACCTATCTCAGTCAAAAGTGCCACTGACTTAACTGTATGCTGATGTACTGACTGTGTGTGTAACCCCCTAGAGAGGCGTGGTCTAGTTGAGAACAAATGGTTTACACAGGGTTTGAGCTACCCAGCGCTTTGGTTATGTTTTTCTGTTCCATCATCAAATCATTCACATCATATTTCCTATTAAAAAAAACTGTATTTGTTGTTGTTGATAGTTAAGTTTGAACAATTGTATAGTCAATGCAAATACTATACAATAAAGTACCCAGTACATAGATAATCTCTTCATGTCATAAAAGTCTTAAAACTGGTTGACAGTATGTGCATGTTCGCAGCTAATCAAGAAGTGTTTGTGCCGTTTTTAAAAGGTGAGGTGTCCCATAATCATATTTTCACTCAGCTAAATTGTTGCTCATGCACAACAACACATATGATGAAAGCTGGTTCAGCAGAGCAGGGACTCACCCTGCTATCACTCATAAGGAAGTGGGCAGGGCTGCAGGGGAGAATATGAGAATAGTAAACTGTGACGGAGGAAGCAAGAGGGAATTTTCTTTTAGCTTAGTGACAATGCTGAAAAAAATAGAGTATCACTCTGCTGGAAGTAAAAACTGCAGATAGACCAGTTAGAAGAGAGGAGGGAGGGGGAAAAGAGTTCAGACACGAAACATAGCCGGATAGCAGAGAAGACAGTATGACCATGGTCACTTTTGTAATGTATTTGCACATAACACTTAACTTTATCATTCTGGAAACAGCACATGCTACTGAAAAGGATACCAGAGTTCTGGGAGTTACAGCCCCTGGAGATATCATCATCGGAGGAATCTTTCCCATTCATGAAGACGTAGACAAAGAGAACAACTCATTTGCACCGCAACTACAACCATGTATCAGGTGAGATCATTCAACCCAATGCAATAAATGATAAACAGACCATCTTTTTCACTTTTTTACTTTACTTTTCAACTTATCTTAAGAAGAGAGTTTAATCCTGTGCGTAAGGAGATAAAATCATAAGATATCCAATATTCTTCAATGGTGGAAGAAGTTATCAAAACCTTTACTTTGTTAAAAGTAGAAATAGTACAATAAAAATGAATACTCCATAATAAATAGAAGTAGAATCCTGCACTCAAAGTTGAATTAAACTGGTAATATGTTTGTTTGAAAAATCATAATCTGCATATAACTATTACAAACAGATAAAAATGTAGTGGAGTAAAATTACGACACTGCACTGTTCGCACAGGTTTGAAGAAAGAAGCCTGGTGAGGTTGCTGGCTATGATCAATGCTATAGAGATCATGAATAAATCCCCTCTGCTGGCTGATGTTAACATCACTCTGGGCTACCGCATCATGGACTCCTGCTCTGATGTCAGCACAGCTCTAAGAGCCATAGCAGACTTCACCCAGTGGACTGACTGCTACAACCGAAGCAACACTTGTGGGCAGCCAGTCATGGCTGTTGTAGGGGCCTCTTTCTCTGAAATATCCATCGCCATTGCCAGGCAACTGACTCTCAAGATGATCCCTCAAGTAAGTAGTCGGTAACATGAAAAGGCTTTAGAGTCACTGAGGGTAGGAGTCCAGCATTTGAATGACACAGTGTTGGCTGTTACAAAGAACTGAAATCGCACCACAGATGAACAGGAACATAACCAGTTGCATCCTCTGAGAGTGGAAGTTCATTTGGGACAGTGAGCACAGAAATATCACATTTATTCTCTTATTGGAAATGACCTGCACGGGAACATAATTGTACTGTTTTCTGGCAATGGGATGAAGTATACATTTACTGTATGTATTTATTGAATTTATCGAATTATAAAAAATAAAAAATAAAATACTTTTGCTCTCCTCGCAGCAGTTTCAAAACGTGACGATGTTGGTTGTTTGATCATTCCGTCCATCCAACACTTTTGTCCAGAGCAACATTAACAACCACTGATCAGATTTAAAAAAAAATTGAAATATGCATGGAACTTCATTTTTTACCTTGAAGAACAGTAAATGTAACAAATCATCTAAGCTCAAACGTTCACTCATAGCATTTTAACACATCTCAAGGTCTTCAAAGGCAACTGTAGCTTAGTGGTAGAGCAGGGGTGTCCTTCAATCAGAGGATCAGTGGTTCAATCCCCACTCCGTAAGTTAATGTCAATGTGTCATTGGACACTTAACCCAAAATTGCTCCCGCAAGTTGTGCCTGTGGTGTATGAATGTTAGTTAGAGTCATGATGGGCAGGTGGCACCTTGCATGGTAGCCCCTGCCCATCAGTGTATGTACTACACATGTAGTGTTTGAGGGGTCGGAAGAATAGAAAAGCTATACAACTACATTCCATTCTATTTACTATTACGATGGTGCATTGATGTTTGGGAGAAGGTAACACAAGTCCAATGACCTTGTTGATCTTTGACTGTTCACTCTAATATTCTTTTTTTTACCAAGTTTAAAAAAAGTCTCATTCACATCACAAGACAAACAACTTTTGTCACCAACAATGAATGTCACTTCATCATAATCTCAAGTTGTTGGTGATGCAGGTATGTGCAGGTCAGGTTTTGAGCAATTATTAAAGATAATAATTAATATGGATAAAAAATATATTTTATTTATAAAATCATCATTAGATATTAATGATAGCTTAGCACCAAAATCATACTGTTGCAGTAGCTCCAAAAGGCACTACTGCATTCCAACCCTGGCTGCTGCTTTGAAGGGCTTGCTCTACCAGGTGAACCACCGGGGCACTCCACTAACAATCTTTCTCTCTCTCTCTCTTTGGTTTAGTTTAGTTATTTAGTTAGATTAATAAATTTAATAAATGTTTGTAGAATCTACTGCCAACCTCTGCTATGTCAAAACTCCAAATAATTGCTTTTGAAAACATATATAGAATTTTAGAAACAAATACAATCAGAACCGGACTAGAAGTTATTTATAATTAATATATAACACAATGTTGTTTCTAGAGTAGCAACAATAATGTTTCAACAGTAAAGTCACTATATAAAGTAATTAATATCTCACTGGAAACAAATCTAAAATGTCAATAAAATAAATACAATTTCTGAGTGAAGTTCATAAATGATAATAATCAATAGTGAAGAATACAGACATTGGATAGTATCAGTCTGTATCAGTGTCCTCTGTCCTCCTGGCTGCTCTGTCTCAGCCAGCAGAGAAGTTTACAAGAACAAAGTAAGACATATATAAGAAAGACAACGTCTGCCACAATTTCTGCATTTGTGTTCTTGTTGAGGAAAATTAAGTCACAGTCAGTTCAGAGGCTGAAATCACTAAGGCTGTATTGAATGTCATCTTAACGTCACATTTTATGTTATCATCCTAAAAAGAAGGGGAATATTTTGTGTATAAATGTAATTTATGGGACTGTTACATACTGCTGTTAATACAGGTGTGTGTGAGAGAGTAAAGAGTTTTTGACCGCAATGGAAATTCTGTTTTTTATATGCTGAACACCAAGAAATAAGGATTGAAGCAGAATATTTCATTAGATAAAAGGCTTTTTTCTCATAAATAATTGACTTGCGCTGCATCGTTCGATGAAGAGAAGGTGGAAGGGGGTCTATTGCACTTAATGTTTCTGTAAGTTATTAATAATAATAATTTAAATATCACAATTACCAAATACCAAACCTATCTTTACAGCCCTGGAAAACACCAGGCCACCTCCACGGCCTCTCCCAACGCCCTCACTAGGTCACTGAAACATGCTTTGAAAATACACCATTCTATAATGCAATAGGAGACGACAAGTTGTTCAGGCTATACTTTTTTATTAATGTTTGATAGTAGAATTTCACATGCGAGATCACATTCTTAAACAATTACACGATCATTGATTAATTGGAATCATCCGTACCTGAAAGCCAAGGAGTTTACACCTCAAAAACTGAAGGATCCTGGGAAACTGAGTCAAAATGTCTCTGCCGCTATTTCGAGTTGTGAGTCCCAAGGTGTCCCAATATTAAATCTGAGAGATACAGCAACCAAACCAGAGTATACATACATTCACAGATCAATATATAGATTACACAAGAATATTTTGTACAGATATTACAGATAATTAGGCTAAAGGAACACTATGCATCCTAACGTCTAAGCCATAGACTGTATTGGTTAAAGGTAAAGCACCAAAAAAAGACAAAACATCAGTTTAAACCTTAAAACAGTCACAATGAGTTTATTGGAGGTATGGTGCAACTCAAGACCGAAGCAGAGATGTGATTGTATAATTTATTGCAGATCTAGGATCAGTTTTCTGTAATACATTTTTTACATAGTTAACATACAATGCATAATCAAGCGGACAATTATTATACACCTGGGGATGTTGTGGCTCATAGTTGGCTCATAGTTGGCACCCTAACCCCTTGGCCACCAGGTCCATACGTTTTCATGAATATTACTTACTAACTACTTATTTTAACTGGAAAATAAATAACTGCCTTTCTTTTCTCCAGATCAGTTATTCATCAACTACTGCTATTCTGAGTGATAAGAGCCGCTTCCCTGCCTTCATGAGGACCATTCCTAATGATGAGCATCAGACAGCTGCCATGGTCAGTCTGCTCAGCACCTATGGCTGGAACTGGGTGGGAGTCGTTACAACAGATGGAAATTACGGCCAATCAGCTCTTGACCACTTTGTGTCCCAGGCCTCTAAAAAGGGGATCTGTGTGGCCTTCAAATCAATTCTACCTCAATCTGTAACCAGTCACGATGTCTGCTCTGCTATCATGCAGACTGCTAGAACCATCTGCAAGAATCCCAAGGTACAGGTGATTATTTCTTTTGCCAAGCCGACTCACATGATGTACCTTTATCAGGAGCTTAAGAATCAGACACTGAGTGCAGGACAGAACATGGAGACAATGAGAAGAGTCTGGGTGGCTAGTGACAACTGGTCCTCCTCTGGCTTTGTAAAAGGAAACATAACTCTGGAGGACATTGGACACATTATGGGCATCACTTTCAAAAGTGGAGACCTGTCATCATTCAGTGAGTACTTGAGCAGACTGGAGGCAGCTGGACATGACTACATAAGGAATAACGCATTCATGCAGGAGTTCTACATGCATCTAAATGCCAGTAAAGCTTCTGGAGAGACTGAGCTGTTGTCTAAAGCTGTGAACAGACTTAGAGAACATACTCATGCCGGCACTATCTTCAATGTTGAGATGGCTGTGAGCGCCATCGCTCAAGCTGTGGTGTCTATCTGCAGGAGCAGAGACTGCAAAACACCAGGCAAAGTGCAACCCTGGGAGGTATTCACATACATGAGTGTGTGTGTGTGTGTGTGTGTGTGTGTGTGTGTGTGTGTGTGTGTGTGTGTGTGTGTGTGTGCTCCTATGTTGTATTCCTATGGTCCACATGGGTTAATGTGAGGGTGAGTTAAGAGTGAGGGTAAGGTTAGGTTGAGATAGCAGTTGAGGATTAGGTTTTGGCTGTACATTAAATAAGGTACCTTGGTATACTCACAACATGTTCTCTTTCACACACCTGTGGAGATATTGGAACAAATGAAGCTGGCTGTGGTGATGAGGTGAAACAGGGATGTCTTTTTTAATCAGAGAGCACAGCAAAACAAAGCTTTTCAGCAGGCTGTTAAGTTAGTCTTCAAAGACATGAAGGATTGTTTTTTTTACTGTTTTAGTGTTTTACTGAGACACAAAACACAACATTTTTGAAAACACATACAAATGTCATTTCCTTCTCTGTAATTTCATTGTTTCTTGTTTAACTGTATTTGTTTTCTAGTTTTCTGCTTCTACGGTACTTCCAAATTCCAATACTAAATGTCTGTTCATGCATGTTAATGCAGGCTGAGGCACTTCCATACTGGTTTCAAAACGTTAAAGACATGCACATTTTTAGCCATCACTTATTGGATAATTTACACTAGTGATTTTCATACTGTCACATCTAAAAATGTCTGCTGTGGAAAATTATTATGACACAACACATCCTCCACTTGAGTATTAGAAATATTGGCACACAGACCTGAGTCCAGAGGCAATACAACAGGACCTGACCGTACCTGACCCAATTAGACTGAATATACTGTCATTTGGACAAGGTCTGAGGGTCTCTGTCATGGGAAACCAGGTGGACCTGGGAAAATCTTTAGTCTTTACATGCACAAGATAAACAAGGTTCAAACTGATTTTTCTTTTATATTCTCATTCCTTTGACCTCTTCCTTTGACCTCTAAGAGGAGCTCATTCTTCCTGTTGTTTGATGTAAATCAATCTTTCAGATTGAGTCAAAACAGTGCTGATAACGTCTCATTGATGGTGTTGTTTGGTTATAATAATTAGGTAAACTGTTGAGGGAATAATTAATTGATGATAGAATACTATGCAGCACTTTGAGGTAAAGAACTAAGGAAGGGGACTGGATGCAATTAACTCATGGTCTTCTCAAGTTTAGTCATGCATACAGTAAATACACAACGGGTTGTCCATGCAAATAGTGTGGTTTTATTGACTTAGGTACTGACTTGATAATGAAATATTTCTTGTCCTGCAGGTGCTGAAAGCTCTGTGGATGCAGGAGTTTAAATTTAGAAAAAATAGCTATAAGTTTGACAGCAGAGGAGACATCAACCTGGGCTATGACGTGACAATGTGGAAGTCAGATGGAGGGAACATCCATGTTCATAATGTTGTGGCTGAGTATCACCCACACAACAACAACTTCACCCACACCAATCACATCTTCACACAACAGCTCCAGGACCTGAAGGTCAGCCCTCATTCAGCTGTCATTTTGTGTACACACATACACACACACATAGACCCACACACACTCTGCAGTGTGTCTTTACCCAAAACATTAAGACCATTAAAGCTGACTTAGGCAATAGTTAAAAATAGTATTTCATTTTTTATATATAGTGTAACCAACAATAAGTTGTACAGAATGCAGTCAAATTCAATCAATCTGATTTACTATACAAGAGAAATAAGTCACAAACAATGAAATAATCTCAGGTCTCTCCCTGCTCTCCTCAGCAAATCATCTCGAAATGCTCCAATAGCTGTGTCCCTGGACAGTTCAAGAAAACAGCTGAAGGTCAACACACTTGTTGTTATGAGTGCATCAACTGTACTGCAAACTACTACTCTAATAACACAGGCAAGACTGTCCCACACACACACACACACACACACACACACACACACACACACACACACACACACACACACACAAACACGTGAATGACACAAACACGTTTGAATCCCCGAATAGTCCCCAAGAGTCAGTAGAACTGTTGGAGCCTCTTGATGAGAGAAGAAACATCTTCAAGATTAAAACAATAAATCCAGTTACCTTTGACTTGCAGTTTCCCTGGTTATTCTCATCCTGTTATGATGCTTATGTTAAAAATGAGGTTAGCTGAAGGCATGGAATTCTCTTCGCACAGAGTCTAATCATTTCCTATGTGTGATTGTTCTATTCTGTACCTGTGCCTGTGCTCCTTCATCCCTGCAGATATGGACCAATGTCTAAACTGTGACACAAACACAGAGTGGTCTCCTGATGGCAGCTCCAGCTGCATCCCCAAAGCCCTACTCTACTTCTCTTGGCAGGACGGCTTCGCTGTGGTGCTCCTGACCTTTTCTGCCCTGGGCGTCATCCTGGCTCTGCTGGTGTCAGCTCTGTTTCTACATCAGCGTGACACTCCTGTTGTGAAGGCTGCTGGAGGGCCACTGAGCCAGGTCATACTGTTCTCTCTGGTCATCAGTGACATAAGTGCCATGCTGTTTGTAGGCCGTCCCAACAGTTTCCAGTGTAAGGCTCGACAGGTACTGTTTGGCATCAGCTTCACTCTGTGTGTCTCTTGCATCCTGGTCAAGACCCTGCAGATCCTGCTTGCCTTCCAGGTGGACCCTGAGATGCAGAAGGTTCTGCGGAGGCTCTACCAGCCTTACGCCATCGTCAGCATCTGTGTGGCCGTACAGGCAGCTACTTGCCTTTGCTGGCTGCTGCTAAAAAGCCCATTTAATCACGTCATCAGGCATCCAACCACTCTGCTGGAGGACTGTCATGAGGGCTCATATTTGGCCTTTGGGGTGATGTTGGGCTATATAGCTGTCTTGGCTTCAGTGTGTTTCATCTGCGCCTTCAAAGGACGTAAATTGCCACAGCAGTACAACGAGGCAAAGTTCATCACCTTCAGCATGCTGCTCTACCTCATCTCCTGGGTGCTTTTTGTTCCTGTCTACGTCACCACTTCAGGAGTGTACCTGCCAGCTGTGGAGATGGTGGTCATTCTTATCTCCAACTACGGCATCCTAAGCTGTCATTTCTTCCCAAAGTGCTATATAATCCTTTTTAAGAAGGAACACAACACCAAGAGTGCTTTCAGGAAGAATCTGTATGAATACTCCAGCAAATCCACAGACTCCGTCTCTGTGTCTGTGGTAACAAACTGCAGAGAAGGGACTAGCTGCACCAGTTTGCGCAGTGGCTCAATCAAACACTGCCTCAGAAGAAGCACCAGCTTCTAGCGGAAAGTTTTGTCTGGCTCCTGATTGATAAACAATGCAAGTCATAGCCACGTGATGGAGAGGTGGTAAGGGTGCACCCATCCCACCCCCTACCCCCAGGTGCCTATTGTATTTTTTTTTTTTTACTTTTGGATTACAGCTTTCTTCTCCTGGTCCCTGGTATCTGCGCTGTATTTTGTTTTTATCATTATATTCTATGAAATTTCCTGTAGCCGTCTTTCACAATGTGTATAAAGCGTCTCCTAACTAAACAACTCATAAAACGCTGTTGTTGTCGTTGTGAAGAGAGCCTTGGAATTTCCTCCCTGTGTGACAAGGGATCAAATTGTGGTTGTTGTTTATTGTATTATTTGTTAAATTTGACGTGTTTACCGTCAATACAATATAATCTATTTCATAAATGCAATGTAATGATGAAATTAGATGAAACTAGGGCTGGACCACATTTTTTTAATTTTTAAAGCTTCTATTGAGGTTGCGTGCAGCCTATGTGTATCAAGCAGGAGAGCAGTTTTCAACCGCAGTGAAAATGTTTTTGTAAGACAAACTGCAACAAATATGGATTGAGGTGGAATATTTTGTGAGAAAAAAATATGTTGTGAGATTTGGAAATGATTATATCTTCTTTCAATAAAGTTTGAATATTGGACTGAAAACTGAGCATTGCGTTTCTCGCTGTGCATGTGTGTGAGAGAGAGTGGAGTGAGAGAGGGGAAAATTGCATGCAATAAGTTATTAATAATTTAAATGTCAATGTTATGAATGGAGCTTCAAACTAGGACTACAGCACTAGTTAAAACATATTTTGCGCTTTCAAAGTAAACCCGTCAAAAAATCAGCTGTTCTTATCATTTGATGTGTGTGAGGGAGTGAGCTTCCCACACAGAGCATACATTTATTGATTATTATCATAATGATTTTGCGATCAAAATAAACCAAAGTTAAGTACCAAAAGTAAAAATATTCATTACAGAGCCCATTTCAGAATCGTAAATCGCAAATACTTTGAGTCTGAGAAACATACAGTACAAAACATGGAAGACTTAATTCTTCAGTGTAGTTCAGTCAATATATGTGTTTTAGTGAAGAAGGCGTCATGTAATGGTTACACCCTGCAATTTAATTAATGGCCGTGTTTACAGTGGAATCTAGACACGCCCAGTTAGGAAACAGGAGGGGGGAATTGGCTGGGAACTGGCTTGGAAGTGGCAGGCTGTATGCAGGTTTTTAAAACAAGGAACACCTGGTACAAATAAGCAAAAGACACTTTTTACATTGTCTTTCTTTTTTTTTTTTTTTATAGCGTGTCATGTTTGACGTCACAACCACGCTGGAAAACAGGGTTAGTAAACAATGGAAATGTTATGGTGGTTATGTTTTTTATATCTGTTTCTTATTCAGTCTCTCTTCAAACTCAGTGACAATTCATTTGGAGTGATGTTTAACCGCTGCTTGGATGAGGACGGATGGAATTTGTGGTTAAGACAAAGAATCACAAACAGCAGTCCCCTGGCCAAAGGTCCTTTGTTTATTTGACCCATCCACACCCCATCTGTGGACTATCTCGTACTTAATACTGCGGCAGTTGTTCTGAGCGTCTAGTACTGACACTTGCTCATTTCCTGGCTCTAGCTAATGTTAGCAAACAAAAACATACCAGACACAACGTGTTGCAAAGAGCTGCACAGACTCTTACTGCCTTTAGGACCACCGGGACAGCGATGCGTACTTTTAATTGACTGGATCGGTTCTCAGCAGAGGCGCAGGATCCTCTAAGAATATAAAACAAATTTTCTGGGAAAACCCACAGTTTACAAGGCTGCCAAAGCAGTTTTGACCCCTGAGTGTGTGTGTACCAAGAAGTCATCTACAGTCCAGTGTGCTTAACACTGTTATATCCCTGATCCTTTAAAAGAAGGATCAGTTCTGACAATTTACAAAAACATTCACACACACCATCAACAAACCAGTAACCCAGGTGTTTTTCAAAGAAATTCCACATTGTCTTCTTCAGCTGGACAGACCTCCTATTTAAAGGTTGGGGCTCTCTCATCAGGCACACAATCGTGTCCTTTGTGTACCAATTAATGTCATGTCGTGGACTTGGCCAGTCTTGTTGGTCCCATTCTTGTGCATGCACTTAACTCTCACCATCATCTTCGACCTCCAGGATGATTCCTGGGTAGGGTTCACCATCATATTTCACAATTCATTACTGCGCAATGTTTTCTTACATGATGACCTCAGGCCAGGATGATTCTTTGTTACAACGTGGGCTTGCCTCTTCTCCCAGGCTCACCTCCTTCAGCCCAGAGCAGGGACAATCCAGTACACCATTGTCTTCCTGGCATAGGCAAGTTATGTCACGGTATTTAATTGTACCTGAAGAGAAGCTTGGTGGGTTTCTCCTTCTCCCACAAGAAAATGTTCCATGGCCTCTGCATTGGGGATATCTCCTCCACGTCGCACAATTTCGTCAGCTGATCTTTTAGGGTACCCCCTACACCATCTGGAGCCTCCTTTTCATGGCTGGCCTCAAAGAAGTTCCAGCGGATGTCTTTGAAGCCTTTCTTGAAATGCTCTTGTGATAGAAGGTAAAAGTTGCCCTTCTGTTTGTACTGGTTAGCGGGGCCATGGCTGAAGACATTACCCATACCCATCAGAGGGTATTTCTCCCTCACCTGTCTAACACAGGGTGGAGGTGGGCCCAGATAGCTGGGGGATTGTGACGCCTGGAGGGTGAGATGCAGCTGAAAGTCACCGGGGACAGTTCAGCAGCAGTGTATAGCACACCAATACGTAGGGTTGCTTGCTGGTGTGACCCTCCAAAATGGACAGATTTAATGTATTGTACATACTTACAGGAGTAGTTCTCACTGAAAGATACATGTATTAAACAGTCATCAAGTTTTGTGTCAGCTGTTTGTATGCCCCGTACTGCTATTAAATATTAAGAAGTCCCGCCTAAAGCTGAACAGTCTGTTCTAGAATGCAGTTACAAGTGCATCGTCTGTTGGCATCACAATTCTTTAACTGTGATTGTTGATCTCTTCCTAGACTCCTCTCCATCATTTACTTTGACCACTGTGTAAGAGGGCTTTACAATCGTTACACTCACCATATGCAGAAACAAGAATAGGAGACCTGATGTACATTTTCTGAAAGGAACATCTGGTGCAGATTCTTCATTGTGTCAGTTAGCAAACGTTTGTGTCTTTTCATCTTCTTTTGAGCAGTTACGCTCACATTTTTGCTGCAGTTACTAGAGTGAATATGGTGCAAAACACATTAACACACCTGTATAATGGGAAAAAACATGATATATATATATATATATATATATATAATAATAATTGTGGTCAGCCTGTTAGGGTGAGAAGGCTGCTCGTTATTTAGTTTCATCCTCCACACTGAAAATCCCCACCAAGACCATTATTTGATGACTGCAGGCAGAATAAGAGCTCAACAGAAACTTGAGAATTGTAAACTCCAACCTGTTCCGAGTAATTGGATATAAGTGAGCTGACATTCCACAGTTGTGTAATCTATTGTCACTGATACTCAAGGATATAATTAAGTTTAACAATAAACGAAAGTATAGAGAGAGCAGGACAGCAAAGGTAAAATGTTTATGGCAGGAGTTTCCAAGTTTTCCATTCTGTTGTTTGATGTTCCAGGAAAAGGCACAAAGGAAGTTCGTAAACCTTTGCGCAACCTCTGCTCAGGTTTGAAAACCCAGACTCTCCCTTCACTTTTGCAGAGCAACTGAGAAGCAAGACACAGATACTTCTTAGGTCGCCTTTCTCAATCATTATCCTAGGCATCAGTGTTGACTGAAAAGTAGATCAGGAATACTACTGGACTAGTGCAAATCTAGACTAACAATTTATAAACATAAGTAAAAGCAAGATTCCAAACTGAGGCAGGTCAATCAGATTCATACTTTATTGTCCTATATATAGGAAACATTCTTTCACAGTCTGTACAAAATCAAAAACAAATCGGGGATACTGGCTGGACACTGGTTGACGGCTGTGCATTTCCCTGACCATTGGCTAGGGAATGTCTGCTGAATGTCAGCGATTTAACATTGCTGCTATCACCCTGCGTGACTCCCTAGTCGCCGCTGTGTCCTTCCGCTTCCTATGCTCCATCACAACTCAGGTCCTCAAGTCGGAGCTGAACATCAGCTTCATTACCAAAAAGGCTCAACAGAGGATGTACTTCCTGAGGCAGCTGAAGACGTTCAACCTGCCAAAGACAATGATGGTGCACTTCTACACTGCATCATTAAGTCCATCCTCTGCTCCTCCATCACCATTCGCAAGCTGCAGCCACTGCCAAGGACAAGGGCAGACTGCTGTGTATCATTTGCTCTGCTGAGAGGGAGATTGGCTGTAATCTACCGTCCCTCCACAACTTGTTTGCCTCCAGGACCCTGAGGCGAGCAAGAAAGATTGTAGGCGACCCCTCTAACTCTGGACTCAAACTGTTTGAGTCCCTTCTCTTTGGCAAGAGGCGGCAGTCGATCAGGATCAACACGCCACAAAAACAGTTTCTTCCTGTCTGCAGTTGAGGTCAACAAAGCCTGGGACCCCCACTGACTCGGACTCTTACATCTCCAGTACAATTACTTAGAGTTACACACCTTTGCACAACTCTACACATGACACTTTAATGGCATACTTGTTTTAAACATACTCTTAATATGTTTGTTTGTTTATCATATTTATTGTAAATTTTCATGTTTTCAATTTTTTGGTGGTGATGTTTATTGTCACGCACCAATCACCAAGCCAAAATCCTTGTATGTGTAACGTACTTGGCAATAAAACCGTTTCTGATTCTGACATGGTAGAAATGTACAGCACTGTCAACTGATTTTTGTCATACAGTACATTGGGCCAATGTAAATTGGCCCAATAAAATCATTAGTAAAGAAGACAAATGGGTAAAATATTACCATATGATATCCAAATCGACTACAGATGTATTGGCTTTAGTCCAGGAATCAGGAACCAGGCCCAAGAAGGCTAAAATAGGAGTCAATTAGCCAAATTGCAAAAGTGTTCCAAATGTCAGTGTGACAAATGGGACACTTTCTAAAGAAATTAAACCAATGGTGTGTGTGTAGTTGTGGCACCAGCGCTATCCATGGTACTAAAACAGATCAATAGACAGAGAGACACCATGTAATGATCACCTAAGTCTCTCTTTGTGTATGGCAGTTGTGAATGGGAAACATGTTTGTGTTTATTTTCCTTTGCATATTTAAAGTGGTATGTGTTATCAGTGGCCTGCAATGTTCACATCTTTAATTATTGATTCTATTATTTTTAACTTCCTCATTTGTATTAAATGGAACAGGTCAAATCCAATGTAAGTTGACCTGAGTTGAATGTCTTGTGGGAGGAAGCCAGAGAACATGTAGAAACCCACTAAACAATATGATACTGCTTGATAGGTTATTTTACTGTGCAGGACAACCCTGTTGGCATTGACAGTCTACTATGATATGGTCATAAGATAGTGTAGGGCTTTGTCCAATTCAACTACAGGGAGATACAATGCCCTGAGGTCTTATACTTCGACCACTGGCACAAACTAACATTTGCAAGTCCTGTATTAAAACTAACACAAAACACAAACTCACAAATGCTTCACAACATCCCTGCTAAATTTAAGAGTGACAGTGCATCTGTAATTTTAACTCTTTCCTTGAGAACGGTAAACCCCTCATCTTAACACACTTCTATTTAGCATATTAACTTGACAAAGAGGGGAATGCCATCATCTTGTTTACCAGGAATTAAATAAAAGCACATGTTGTTCTTTTAGGACTTTGCTTGAACTAATCTGACATAAACATACCACAACCCTTTTTACAACCAAGGTAATGGAAAATGAAAATATAAGACAGGTATACCCTTTAAACCTGTGAACCTGCCTGAGGGTTCTATGACACCTTTAAACCACAATGGTCAATGGTGTGAAATCCCAAGTGGCAATCAGGGGTCCCCCTACTTAGTTAATGTTTTGCAATTTGAGTAATGAATACTGCTAGTACACGTTTAAAATACCTATTTTGTGGCAATTGCAGGAGACAAATACTTCTTAAAAGATTTTACAGACCCCGCCAAAATGTTGCTGTTGAGGCTCTCACAGGGTCTCAAGTGTCAATAAACGCATGCGCAGCACTCATGTAGCATGGCAGTTCTATTCAATTAAATTTACTTTTTGTAGATTAAAGTTAGGACATACAAAACTCAATGACACCTTATACACCATGAATAAAGACAGTGCCAGATAAATGTGAGATAAAACTGTAAAGAAACTGTTAAACATGTGCTGATAGAGTGTAGGAAGGTCAGTGTGGAAAGAAAAATACTGAAGGGCAGGGTGGTAGATACAGGAAGTGAGTGGAGTATCAAAGGACTGTTTGAGACAGGGGACAAACAAGTTAAGGTTAAAAGGGCTTTCTTTAAATGTTTGAATGGAACAGGTTTAATGTCCAGAATATAATTTATTCATGAAATCTGTATGAAGTTGTTTTCCTCCATGTTATTAATAATAATAGTATTGTGTTTAAATGGCAAATGTCATAAAGTCATGATGTTACACACTCCGGTACAGTAGGTGGCGGCATGCACCTTAAACGTTGGTTTGTAGTCCGCCAATAAACTAAGAAAAATAGGAAGAAGAAGAAGAAGAAGAAGAAGAAGAAAAAAAAAAAGAAGAAGAAAAAAAAGAAGAGGCAGACGAAACAGACCCTGACCGACAGCTGACGGAAGTGGCGTATAGTGTTGTTGACGCGGTTACATGGTAAAGTTATAGATTGTAGCCTTCCTCTTATACATCAGTGGTAGTAGCTAGTAGCTACTAAGCACCCCTACGCATTTTCAGGTACACTAACGTTAGATCTTCAGTGGGTAAGAATCAGTTGTTGACATTGCAGATAACGTTAAATAACGTAAGCATTACTTCTGAGATATATATCTGACACATTGCAGCATTAGCTAAAGAGTTAGCCGCAAAGCTAGATTAGTTACTGACCAGAAATTACCCAAATACATTCTGTTCAGTTGCACGGAGAAATGTAACTAAAACTCAGTCATGTAAAGTGCATTTGCATGGATTAACGCCAGCTACAACAACAGCTTCGATATCCAGGCCATGTCTTATTTGATTGTTCCGTGAATGTCAGTGCAGCGTTAGCTTGTAACGTTACAGCTAACACGAGCTAGGTTTTGGAAAGGAGTTTGGCATGACCTCCTAACTAACTATTCAGCTGCTTAACAGAACGTAAATCGGAGATCTCCCAAATACGATAGGGCCAACGTTTAGCTGTCGTTATGTGCAACCTATATGTCTTCAAATGTCTTCGAGGATGCAATAACAGTGACTGTGTTGTTCAATTTCCAAGTTATATTGCCCGTCAAAAATCCAGACATGCTCGTTGATAGTCATCATGAAGTATTGCAATTCAGTCTGGGTGGAGAACCAGACATTCACCATCTCAGTACTGGATTAAATGATGTTGTTGCTGGTTTCGACGATATTACATCTCCATATTAAGTTTGTTAAAATTATCTTCAGTCAGTTTTAATCAGTAGCTATTTATCAGATAGAAATGGGTGTGAGTTTAGGGGTGGCTCAATCAAACACCTGACTGTGTGTGTGTGTGTGTGTGTGTGTGTTGGGTGTATGACAGAGATATGACTATGGGACTGGTACACATTATAGTTAGTATTGCATTATGTATTGATTTGTCTACCTACCCATTAACTGCAGATGGGAAATAACTACTTGGTAAATCTGTTACTAAGTGTCTCTTCTTACATTTTCTTACATATTACATTTTTTTGTACCTGATTAATAATAACAATAGAATTATCCAAAATGTCACCTACAAGTCCCAACACTTATGTCCCTGACCATTTTCAAGAGTTGCCCCATATCTGCCTGTAAAAAAGCATCTATACTCAGCGAGTGTGTCCTCATGAAATACAGGTTATATTAATATAATGATTTTGATATTAAAGTATCTAGAACCAAATGTTGTCAAAAAGTCATAGATCCTCTTGTTGTTTGATAATTGCATTTGGTGAGTGAGTGTCCTTCACCCTGACACAGACACAATGGCGAGTCCAGGAAAAGACAACTACAGGATGAAAAGCTATAAGAACAAAGCGTTGAATCCTCAGGAAATGCGTCGAAGGAGAGAGGAGGAAGGAATCCAGCTTCGCAAACAGAAAAGAGAGGAGCAGGTAAACTCTGTCTCATCTTGATATAATGGAAAGTGGCAGCACACAAAGCTCCAAATCTTGAATAGTGTATCAGGTGCACGATAGTGGCCACGATCAAAGAAACAAAACACGGGTCCTCTTATTGTGGGCAAAACCAAATGCGCATCAGCTAGAAGCCATCATCTGATTAGTTTCTTTTTTCTCCGTCTCTTCTTGAACCACTTTATTAAAACCCTTTGTACATTCAATTTGAAGTTTGAAACAGTGCATTAAAGAAAGACTTACCAAATTTGTTAAAGCAACCTTAAATGCCCAAATTTAAAAGTTTTGAAACTCAACAACTTTTACAGCCATGACTCAAAACGTCAACAGTGGGGTATTTCAGATTTGGGGTATTTGGTAGACAATAGACAATGCTAGTGAGTTTATATTTAGTATGTGTGTGCTTGAACAGTATTACAATAGCATGTCAGAGAGATTACTGCTGTCTTTAGTTTTCTGCTTGGGAAGTGACATCAGTGGATTTGCCTTGTATATAATTAAACCACTCGTATTGGTTTCTAAAAGTCTGTGAAAAATCTTAAAATGTTTGACATTTTGTTTTCATAATTCAGGGCCTTAAATGGTCTCAATTAAGATGAATCTTCTCTGCATTTTTTATTATGTGCTGGTGTGTTCACTGGTCTGTTCATCAAGCCAAGGTGCTAAATATATAAACGGCTGGTTAATCATGTGACCTTGACTCTGTGCCCACAGCTGTTTAAAAGGAGAAATGTAGGTGCACCTTTAAATGATGAGTCAATGCTGGAATGTCCAATCCAGGATCCAGACATCAGCTCCACGGTACCTGTTGCGGGTGTAAGTGTTCACTACTGTTGTGTTGTGTTGTGACCTGGTATTTATAACTTAAGTCCCAATATCAAACTCATCAGTATCACTTTTTTCTGTACTTTGCTACAATCTGAACATGTTCATGATCTTCAATATTTATCAGGTTTTGATATTTGTGCAGGATGAGGTCATAACTCCAGATATGATTCGGATGATCTTCTCCGAAGACCCCGACCAGCAGCTAATTGCTACACAGAAATTTAGGAAATTACTCTCCAAAGGTTTGTGTTGCATCTTCTGAATTTAGATATATTTACATAAATTAATAAATCTGAAGTTTAAGTAATTATCTCACAGCTTTAAGTATCTGTTGTACCACTCTGTCACTGATTACTATAATAGATATTAAATATAACCCACTTTTGAGATTCTTTGACAAAGGACCTCTGCAAAAACACCCCAACATTAACCACTAAATATGAAACTTTTAAAATAAGTAATAAAAAACAGATATAATGCAAGAAATATTTATATTTTTGAGGAGTACACAAAGATTGGGTGACTAAGTAAAGCCCCTTGAGGCAAATTTGTGATATTGGGCTATATAAATCTAATTGTTTGTGTCAATATTATAATGCAATTTAAAGTTAAATCCACTCAAAAGTACACTTTCAACTGGACACAAAGGTAAACTGACTTCTAATCTCTTTTTGTACATTAGTTGATGAGCAATACTGCCTTCTTTCAAAACTGCCATCCTTTGAATCAGGTTACAGTTAATGAGAGATGAGATCTATTCTGTTTTTCTGTGCAGAGCCCAACCCGCCCATAGATGAGGTCATTTCCACTCCTGGTGTTGTGATTCGTTTTGTGGAGTTCCTAAAGAGGAGTGAAAACTGCACACTGCAGGTGAGTGCTTCACAACACAGTACAATGCCTGTTGCTTGATGAGGTGAAAATCAGCCAGTTTTCAATGTAGGTCAGGATTCTCCTTCCCTACACCTTGTGGGGGGTTCAGCACCATTTCCACACACAAGGGAGGTAGGGGAGCTGGAAAGTATCCGAACAGGAGGCAGCCATACTGAAAAATATAAAACCGGAACGTTGCTGTGTGCTCATGAGTGCCAAGCTCTGCCTTCTCATATCTCAGAAGGCAGCTTTATTTATATGGTGCATTTCAAACACAAAGGTAATTCAATGTGCTTTACGTAGGCAAAGAAAAGCATTAGAACGACGTAAAAAATCATGGGACCTCATTCATCTATATCTTCCGAAGTTTGTTCTTAAATTGTTTGTACCCGTGTTCTTATAATGGTGAATTCCATTGTTCTCGTAAATTAAAGGCGTGTGCCAATTGGTCCTCATCGGCATAGATAAACACCCTACCATTCCCCATAAAAGGGCATGAGACTGCAGGGCCAAGCAGAATTTGAAAAGAGAAGTTAAGAATGCCCAAAGGAAAGTATAAAGAGGGTGGCGCACCAGACCAAAGTTTAGACTATTTGAAAATCGGCAAATCAGTGTCATGGTAAAACATGAAATTTCCTGCCATGCCACAGCAACACCGTTTAATGAAAAACCAAAAGCTCCGCAATTTAGCATATTGAAATCTTAAGATTTTGCTGACCAATTTAATCAAAATCATTACTAGTTTAAACAATAATGCAATGTTTCATTTGTTTATGTGCATCCTAAAGTCATCAAACATGTGTTTTGTAAACTGACGCACAAGATCCAACATGCCGGAAACCGGTGGATTGCTCCCTCCGGGTGGGGACGCAGTGTTTACCGCAAGCGAAGGAGTTCAAGTATCTCGGGGTCTTGTTCACGAGTGAGGGTAAGATGGAGCGGGAGATCGACCGACGGATTGGTGCAGCTGCAGCAGTAAAACAGGCGCTGCACCGGACCGTCTTGGTGAAGAGGGAGCTGAGCCGGAAGGCAAAGCTCTTAATTTACCGGGCGGTCTACGTTCCGACCCTCAACTATGGTCACGAACTCTGGTGTCGTGACCGAAAGAACGAGGTCTCGGATACAAGTGGCCGAAATTAGTTTTCTCCGTCGGGTGGCCGGGCTCAGCCTTAGAGATAGGGTAAGGAGCTCGGACATCAGGAGGGAACTTGGAGTTGAGGCGCTACTCCTTCGTATCGAAAGGAGTCAGCTGAGGTGGTTCGGGCATCTAATCAGGATGCCTCCTGGATGCTTCCCGTTAGAGGTTTTCCAGGCACGCCCAACTGGTAGGAGGCCACGGGGAAGACCCAGGACACGCTGGAGGGATTATATCTCCCAGCTGGCCTGGGAACGCCTCGGGATCCCCCAGAACGAGCTGGAACGTGTTGCGGGTGAGAGGGAGCCTGGGTCGGCCTACTAGGCCTGCTGCCACCACGACCCGACCCCGGATAAGCGGATTACAATGGATGGATGGATGGAAGATCCAACATGGCCGACTTCCTTCTGGGCAAGAATATAAATTCTGAAAGATTAGAACAATGATTCCACTCAATTTTGTGATCCTCAAAAGACATTTATCCCAACCCTGGCGTGCCTTTGGGGGTGCTCTGGAACCCGGTGGTCATGTCCGAGCCCAATCACGGCAAAACTTTGCATTTCTTACAACTTTTATGTGCATACCATGCCCCTCACAAATGTGATTGTGCAGCTGGAAAACATTATAATAATACTGAAAATAATAATAATAATAATCTCTACAAAAACAATAGATTCCTCGCACTTTTAGGTAGGGGTGGGAATCTCTCACGATTCGATTCTGATTCAGAGGGCTACGATGCGGTTATAAAACAATTATTGATTATTTCCAATGCATCAACATTTTTATATACATGATTTATTGTTTCTGACTGTGACTATCTGCTTTAAAAAAACAAAACACTGCATATTTGAAATGATTCATGATTGAAAAATAGATGAATTTACTTCCATTATCTTTTATAAATTCAATGTTGGTATCAAATAGAAGTGTCAACTGGAGGGTTACATTTCCAAGCACGAGAACCAACAAGTAAATACATAAAATCGGACCTGTAGCAGCGGTATTTTTACTACGAGAATCGTAGTAGAAATACAGAATTCAGCATGTTCTCTGTCATTTGACATAACAAGCTGCTTTTATTCACAAATAAACAATACAGACTTCTCTTCAAACAAATCCTCCTGTTATAGGCAATGAGCATTCAGCTTTCTGGAACATGTGGTTTGACTATACATACAATGATAAAGTGTGCAGTTACGGTGACACAAGATTCTGTGGCAACGGATGTCACGCATAGCGTGTTACTACTATCCTCCCTGCTTTCCTCAGTGACTCCATGACTTTAGCTTTTGTTTGGTTGTAGAGTATTGCTGTGTTCGTAAAAACATCGAGATGAATGTTTTATCTTGGGTCCAAAGTGTACAACATAGCGCGAAAGCTCTTGATTCTCAATGACTGTCGAGGCGCAAATCCTTTCTGCATCTCAAATGTCCTGACCAAAAAATGACTTGCACCAGTCAAAGAATCTTTTTTTATTTCTCATTGTCACTTCAGCAGTAAAACAATTACTAGTTCCATATTGCTTGATCCATTTGCTTCCTTTTCAACAGTTCGAGGCAGCTTGGGCGCTTACCAACATTGTGTCAGGTACCTTCTTGCACACCAAGGTGGTGATTGAAACCGGAGCAGTTCCCACTTTCATTGAGTTGCTGAACTCTGAGTACGAGGACGTCCAGGAACAGGTGAGTGCCTACAACACAACAAATTAGACATGGCTGTGAATGTCATTGTTAGGGATGTAACGTGTAACCAGTATGCATTACCACTAAATACAGTGTGAAAAATTACAATAAAGGTAACTATATAGATTGGATTTATAAACTGCTGGAGCCAAAGCGATGGGAGACTATAGTGAAATAGAAACACAGGACATGGCTGTAGATTTTTGATTGTATGTATTGAAGAGTTTACTGAAAATAAGCAGGTGGGACCCAAAGTAAGTTCAAGTAACAATGTAGGTTTCTACACAGATTCAATAAAAAACAAACTGCGCACATCAAAAAAACAATAAAGACCCGGGTATTTCTTAAAGTCTTGGTAAGACAGTTCTCACACCAACCCCGGTGTAGGACCGGTATGAAGAAAGGTGTACATATAGACATCGCCACAGGAAAAAAAGGGAAGAAACCTTAGGGAGAGCAACAGAGGAGGATCCCTCACCCCGGATGGCCAGAAGTACAATAGATTTCATGTGTACAGAATGAACAACATAACAGTTACAACACATTCAATGCATATGACAGAAATGATTCATATAATGAGAGTAGTAGGCATGATGAAAAACTTACGACTACCAAAAATAACAGCAACGGTGGATATAGCTGCTGTAGCCAGGGTCCAGATGTAACCACGGTCCATGGAAACCTGTGAGGCGAGAAAGCACAAAGACTCCGGGGAAGAAGCGGAGTTAGTAATGTGCATTGATGGGACATGAATTCATATAGAAGGAGATAGAGAAGAAGAGAGAGGAGCTCAGTGTATCCTAAGATGTGCCCCAGCAGTCTAGGCCTATAGCAGCATATCAAGGGGCTGGACCAAGGCAAACCTGAACCAGCCCTAAATATAAGCGCTATCAAAGAGGAAAGTCTTAAGCCTACTCTTAAATGTGGTGTGGGTGTCTGGCCCCCGGACTGAAAGTGGAAGCTGGTTCCATAGAAGAGGAGCTTGATAACTCAAGGCTCTGGCTCCCATCCTACTTTTTTATAATAATAATAATAATAATAATAATAATAATACATTTAAATTGTATAGCGCTTTAAAGGGTACTCAAGGCCCTTTACATGGTAAAAACAAACAATAGAAGCAATACAATGTACACGAGCGATTATATAACAATGAGAAACAACAAAAAAAACATTACTAGCATCACAGGTTAAAAGCAGATTTAAATAAATTAGTTTTAAGTGGTGAGTGATGGAGAATGTTGAGGTGCTGGGGGAGAGAGTTCCAGAGGGAGGGGGCAGCAATGGAGAAGGCGCGGTGTCCCCCCAGGTCCGATGCTTGGACAGAGTAGGGGGGGTACGGAGGTTGGCGTCTGCAGATCTGAGGTTGTGGGTGGGAGGGTGTCGGTGCAGGAGGTCAGAAAAGTATGAAGGGGTTTAGGATTGTGGAGGGCTTTTTTATGTAATGAGGAAAACAGTGGTGCCATCGACGCAGAGGGAGAAGTTGTGGTGGGATTTGTTTCGTGATTTGGCGCCGATGATGAGGATTTCGGATTTGTGAGTTTGAGGAAGTTGGCTTGCATGTGAGGCAGTTGGTGATTGTGGAGTAGTTCGTGGGTGTGATGGATTTGGTGGAGATGTAGAGATGTGTGTCGTCAGCATAGCAGTGGAAATGGAGACCGTGAAGGCGTATGATGTTGCCAAGGGGGATCAGGTAGAGGATGAAGAGGAGGGGACCGAGTACGGAAACTTGGGGGACACCTTGAGAGACTGGGACTGTCAGACTTGAATTTATTGATGCTAATGAACTGTTCGCGGTCAGAGAGGTATGGCTTGAACCAGGAGAGGGCTGTGCCAGTAATGTGGAGTGAGGACTCAAGACGGGAGAGGAGGATGGAGTGGTTGATGGTGTCAAAGGCTGCACTGAGGTCCAATCGGATTAGGATGTTGAGGGAGTGGTTATCGGAGGAGAGGAGGAGGTCGTCCAACAGAGTCCTCATTGCTCGTCCAATCCCATCTTCGTGCACATAACACATAACTTGATTAAGGACTTTATCCATATTACCCCCTTCTAGCACCCCTAATTAGGCTGTCATTTGTCAAATTCCAGAAGTAATAACATAGTGACTGTCGTGAACATGTTGAGGGGAGAAACAGGGTCACGCAGTTGCCGGAAACTTGAGTAATTGTTAATCTACAATGTCTAGTTTTTGTTTTTGTTTTCTTCATTTCAGGTTTTGGAGTTTTGAGAGGTAGCAAGTCCCATAATAATCAACGCCCTCATAGTTCACTGATTGGTCCAGCACTGAAGCAAGTTGATTGTGTAATGTGTTTCAGGCGGTGTGGGCGTTGGGGAACATTGCAGGAGATAATGCTGAGTGCAGAGACTATGTACTCAACTGTGGCATCCTGCCGTTTCTACAACAGTAAGTGTTCATCCTTTGTCTGTCTAAATATGTAAAACATGATGCAATAGCAACTGGATCCTGTGTTGTCATGTCCAGGCTACTCGCTAAATCCAACCGTCTCACAACAACCCGCAATGCAGTATGGGCTCTTTCCAACTTGTGCCGAGGGAAAAACCCACCACCAGATTTTGCCAAGGTAAGTCTAAGCATCATAACTAAATTGAAACACTAATAGCCTTATTTCTGCTTGCAGCGTTAATTGTTGTTCATCCAGCACTGGTATTAAACTGGCCTCTACTGTTTGACGTCCGTGTCTCCGCTGTGTTTCAGGTCTCTCTTTGCCTCAGTGTGCTGTCCAGGCTTCTGTTCAGCAGTGATCCAGATGTGCTGGCTGACTCTTGTTGGGCTCTGTCCTACCTGTCTGATGGCCCCAATGAAAAGATCCAGACGGTCATTGACTCTGGAGTCTGCCGCAAATTGGTGGAGCTACTCATGTAAGAAACTCTCAGGTCCACAATATAGGAGAATAGTCATATTTTGTTTCGCTAGAGGAAGAACGGGCTGTATTGTCAAAATATCAGGGTGACATATATGTGACAATGCATGACCAGATGTCCTGTTACAATAAAATTATGGACAATGTAGAGGTAAGTTAGGTTAGTTTTTATTGGAACACTTGTGGGCGACTGTGGCTTAGTGGTGAGCAGGGTCGTCCTTCAATCAGAGGATCGGCAGTTCGATCCCTGGCTCCGCTAGCCCATGTCGACACTTAATCCCAAATTGCTCCTGTAGCTGTGCCTACGGTGTGTGAATGGTAGCTACTCCTGATGTGCAGGTGGCACCTTAGCCCCTTCCATCAGTCTTGTGCTGATAATGCATCTCTTTCACTCTTCACTTGAAGTATACATTTGAATGCAGGACTTTACTCTGTGGTTTTAATAGTTTTACTACAAACAGTAAATCATTTTACTTTTAGAAAGAAAGTTTTGAGTACTGTTAATAAAAGCCGTTAATATGTCACTTTTTAAAGTTTTAACATGTTTTAATGCGAGAAAGCAACCGTTTACATTCCCAATATGTGGTCAACTGATTCAAATAGCGCCTGTTTGGAAATTGTTTTCAGAGATGTGAGATTCGCTACAGGGTTGTTTTGCCAGCAGCAACGTGTAATATATTAGTATGGCTAAAGCTTACACAATTTGAGTTGCAATGGTAAAGTGTCGCTTTTGTGTAGGCGATCCACTTGTGCTCCAGGGAAGTTAAGACAAGTTTGGTTGTAACGTTATCCAGAATCCAGCTCTACAGGCTATATCCAGAAGCCACTGTGGATTGAACAAAGTGAACATTTCAGCTGAGGGCTGTGTGCTTGTTTATTTAAAGTGTATTAATATTATATTAAGTGTCGCTTGTCCAAATTGCACCAAATTTGAGAAAGCAGTCCATGAGGTTCCTAGTAATACACCCACCAAGTGTGAAGTAGATTGGAAAAACTGTTCTCAAGATATGCGAAGAACAGACAAAGATGTCTTGCTTTATAGTTAGATTGACAAATATGTTTCACAGCTATGAGACCAGTGATGGGACTGGTTGAGAGAGTAGTTAGATGTGGAGTGTATCATCATGCTTTCGATTAAAAAACAAAAAACAGATCCGTGCACAATATTGCTTACAGTCCTAAGGAACATTTATAATAACACTTGTTGGTGACCAATATCTACAACAACTTCCTGTTGCCAGAAGGTGGTGCTATGGTTATGAGTCAGTATTGGCATGTAAATATCTTCAGGCTGGACCCTTATCAAGCCTGAGAAATAAAAAGAAATTGGGGATTGAACCCTAATTAATCTACACAAAAACAATAGGGTTTTGAAAACCCTTTGGGTCTTGAACCCCCAATGACACTGACAAAAGGGGGACTGCTAGGTAGTGAACACATCCTATGAAATAATAATAATATGAATATTACTGTTGAAGACTATAAAGAACATGAATGTAATAATGTAGGTTTACCTGTGTGATTATATTTCGTCTGTGAAATGGGCTGTGGGTAGAGGTATTTACTTCCCCAGCAAAGGATGGTTGTTGTTGTTTTTCGACATGATTACATCTGATTGTGAATGAGTGAGTGGTTGAGTGTATTTGCATGTTTATGGAATGTCTTATACAAGGGCTATAGTCAAAACCAATTTAATCGAGTTCAAGTCAAGTCCAAGATGATTTTTATTCAAGTACGAGTCAAGACTAAGTCCAAAGGCAGTCGAGACCAAGCTAAGAGTCCAGAAAAAATTGGGTCCTGTTCCAAGACCATAATAGGCAAATGTTTCCAATGCTAAAATAGTGATTCAGGAGTTA
Organism: Ophiodon elongatus; assembly: GCA_016806645.1. Classification (NCBI taxonomy): domain Eukaryota; kingdom Metazoa; phylum Chordata; class Actinopteri; order Perciformes; family Hexagrammidae; genus Ophiodon; species Ophiodon elongatus. The sequence goes on along the minus strand of JACSYO010000576.1, from coordinate 61,927 downwards.
GGATGGACATGCATAATAGTTAACGCAAAAAGTTATATTTTTAGCAGTGGCGCTAAGCATTTAGCTATCGAAAGCCTACGGGCTCAGTGTTCGTCTCAACCTTGTAGATATTGATTTTATAGAATGTTATTGATATTGTATATGATAGTCATTTTAATTTATTTTATTTTACTTGTGAGTTTATTCTATTAAGATTACATGACTATAGGTTCACAATATGAACACTACAATGTTAAGTTTCAAGAAACCTACAGCAGAGTAGGATTTACATTCTGTCTTAGGTACAATACTGTGCCGATCCATCTAACCATTTTCCTGGGCCATGTTTCAGAAAGCAGTTTTAAAAAAAACTCTGAGCCTAATCCTGAACTCCGAGTTTAATAATCCTGAACTCCAAGTTGAATAATCCTGAACTCCGAGTTGATTTATCCTGGTAAACAAAAGGCAAAGCCTTATTTTTAATCCATTGAATTTAGATATTTTAATATATTTATATGGACTGTGCACATTAATCTTTAATAAAAGAGCCTGAGAGCAAAAAGTGTCAATAAGTTAACAAAATTCAGTGTTGTTCATTAATTAAGGACATACAGAGATTTTATTCTGAGCTGAGCGGTACTTGATTCTGTGTAATATTTAAATGTCAGGGGCTGAGGGTAAAAACTGCTGTTCAAAGAAATGACAGTAACTTTAGATAGTCCCGAGTAACAATAGTTTCCAACCAGAATTAAGAGTCTGTCATACAGTAAACCTCCACTAATTATGTGCTTCGATATTTGTTTGATGCAGACTGAATTAGTGAGGTTTAAGATAATTTTGAGATAATACTTCAGTGGTCCCACGGTACATTTGCAGTCTTACAGCAGCAAAGGGCAACAACAAGAGGTATCCGTTTCAAATAAACTGACACAGGAAATTATATGAATTTAAATGATGATGTGACGATGACCTCTTACAATATCAATAACATCAATCATCATTCTACAATAATTTGTATAAATACATGCATAAATACATAACACCCATGTGCATACTTAGGATTTTCTTCAGGCTGCCCAAACGAGCAACAAAGGAGATTAGTGCTCGATTAGTGTGGTTTGTCCTTTACATCATTTTTGTGGCCATCGTGCAATGATTGTAAATTGAAATTGATGGTGTGCTGATTTTTGTCAATTGATTGGTACTATTCTTCTTGTTAGTGGAAAGCCCTCAACCTGAATTATTTAAAGCACTGTTTTGAGCAGATTCTTGCAGAGTATAGGTGTTTATTATTGGACAAAACTGTATTTGAATAGTTTCAGTTCATCAATGTTTTGGCGTGAAAACTGTCAACTTCTCAGAATTTTTATATCAGGACAAAATTCTGCCATCAGTAGCTTTTTCAACACTGTACACTGTGTGACTGTTTCTTTGTGTTTGGCATAGGCACAGTGATTATAAAGTGGTTTCCCCTGCTCTCCGTGCGGTGGGCAACATTGTAACAGGAGATGACATCCAGACTCAGGTAGTGGCTCAATTACTGTAGACACTGGTTCCCTCACTTTATTTATTTCAATGATTCATTCGTAATACATCTTATGTATGTTTGTCATCTCAGGTTATCTTGAACTGCTCAGCACTGCCATGTTTACTCCACCTGCTCAGCAGTCCCAAAGAGTCCATCAAGAAAGAGGCGTGCTGGACTGTGTCAAACATCACAGCTGGAAACAGAGCTCAAATTCAGGTAAAGGCTGCTTCACCTGGGTTAAGTGTGTCGTCTGAAGAATGGCTGCTGTTCTGTGTCGGTGGAGCTGATAGTTCTTGTCTTGTCAGAATGTCATTGACGCCAACATCTTCCCAGTACTGATTGAGATCCTTCAGAAGGCTGAGTTCCGCACAAGGAGAGAGGCAGCGTGGACTATCACCAATGCCACCTCTGGGGGCACTCCTGCACAGATAAGGTATGTTAACCAGACTTTAGCACTCTGGGTCTGACCCTGGTGGACTGGTCTCTGCTGGAGGCCCCACAGGAGTCTAAGCTGAAAGAGTTTTTGTCTGATTTTGGTGGCCCAATGACAAGCATTAAGAGTAACTATGTAGAAATAGACAATCTTCTCTCTGATGGCCTCGTTTACGTCTGTAGATCATATAGAGTTGTCAATATTGAACTGAGACTGTTTCAAAACCAGTTAAAAGTTTCTCACAGTTCTTTAAAATAGTTTCACTAACCAAAACGTTAAATAATCAATTCATTACAAATAAATTGAATATGAATTTAAATGGTTTATTTGATTAAAATGTATCTTTGTGTGAACAGGTATTTGGTGTCTCTGAATGCCGTCAAACCCATGTGTGACCTGCTGACAGTGATGGACACAAAGATTGTGCAGGTGTCTCTGAATGGTCTGGAGAACATACTCAAACTGGGAGAACAGGAGGCCAAACAGAATGGAACAGGCATCAACCCATACTGTGCTCTCATTGAGGAGGCATATGGTAAAGCTCAGCCCCACATCACACAACTAACATGCTAACACCCTACACAATTAACCACTGACCTCCCGAACCTCTTAGACAAAATTTAAGGGAATGGACATATTTTGTTGCTGGTTCTGTCCCAGAAATAAATATGTGAGCACTCTGCGCAATTAAATTCAGGTTTTATTACTACTAGCCTGAATTAATTGTTGTCTCGCTAAATACAGTTATCTTGTCTCTGGTTGAAACATGTACGGATAACTAAATAAATAGTTATCAAGTAACTGCTAGAAACGTTTTTACTTTTTGACACATATTTTATTTTGTGTGCAACACATATTTTTCAGATAGGAGGTTTTGCTCTTCGGCCATCGATATGCACCGTTGTTTCCATAGAATGTAATTCTTAAAAAGTTTTTGAAGCCTTGTGCTTCAGACACAGTTGTGGCATTACTCACTCTATATTTCAGTCAATGCTATTGTACCTTTGCCGCTTAGTTGTGTGAAGTGTAATATAGAAATAACATGAGCTGTGTATTGTGGGTGCACTTCTTTTAGGCCTGGACAAGATCGAGTTCCTGCAGAGCCACGAGAACCTGGAGATCTACCAAAAGGCCTTTGACCTGATTGAACACTACTTTGGTGTGGAGGAGGAGGATGCCAGCCTGGCTCCACAGGTGGACAAAGATCAAGGCCAGTTTGTCTTCCAGCAACAGGATGGACCCATGGAGAGTTTTCAGCTCTAACCCCACCCCACAGCCCTTTCTTCTCCCTGGTCTCTAAAGCTCTGCTAGAGACAGCAGCCTGCTGACCTGCAAACCCTCCAGACCTTCAGTTCTATAATGCCCACACAACAACACCTTATCTTGAGAGACAGAGAGAGACTTGTGAATATAGAGATCAAGAGTAAGAGTAGATTTGGCTGTTGCTATTTGAGACTGTGTGAGTCTGAATGGAGGGCTCAGCTTTGCTGGTTGTATCCCATGCCATAGACAGCCAACTTTAGTGCTACAGTATGATGTTCCTTTGACTTCCTGAGATGTTATTTTTATTGTTCTAAATTATGTTAATGGTATTTGTGTTTCACATTTGTGTTAGAAACTGGTATCTCCAATTTAGCATCCATAACCTTTTTAAATGTGCAAACTACCCCTTCTCAGAAAAAAAGGAAACAAAAAGGAAGGAAGGAAAGGAAAGCCCCAAATAAACAGATAAGCAAGGACAGATTTTTTTTTTTTTGTCCTTAATTATGGTTGAAATCCAGTTTTGAATAAAATCCTTGGTGTTCAGATAGTGTCAAGTGGCTGACCTGGCTTTTGTGAATGAAAATACAGTACTGCTGTATGTCCTGGTGTTGCCGCATGTAAGTCTAAAGCATTTGCAAATGCTCTCGAGGTTCTTTCATCCTCACCTGTGGATTTAAAAAGACTTGATGAGCATCTGGAGACTCGGGGTCTTTAATTTATTTGTCTTCTGAGAACTGTTGGAGTTCCTCTTTGTCTTATCCACCCTCAGCTCCGACTGAAGGCAGCGACTTCCTGGATTATGTAACCGGCCAACTGGCCCGAGTTAGTTTGATATTTGAAACAATGTTGGCTGTTCACTATTGTCTATGCTGCTTATTTTTTATTTATCTTCTTTATTTCAGAAAGCAGTATCAGGGAAAGACATGTGCTGTCTATGTTACATGATACAGCGTGTGCAACTAGCAACAATCTTGCTAGTTAAATGAAATTTCTGTTTTGTAGTTTGACACTCTGAACTAGTAACGAATCTTAAATTATTTTTTCGGCCTGCAATCATTTTCCTTATTTGAAGGGATTAGTAGAATTTGTATATTGTATATACATATAAGAAAGTGTAAAGAAAGTATTTAAGTGGCTATGGGAGGGTCTGAAATGCAATTATGTTTTCTGGCTGATATGCAGTTGTAATATTTCCATTCCATCGCTGCTTCTCCTTATTGTGCTCTTTTCAGGATTGACCCTTCACAGTTTCTGTTTTGTTTTGAGGTTTGTTTCCTCTTAACCTTTATGCTTTGATTTTTATTTTCTTATATTTGGATTTTGAGGTTGAAGCACAGGTTTTGTTTTACCCCTTAACTGTAATTACATTGTGTTACGTGATATGTTCACATTTGAGCACGGCAACATTAATTGTTGGAGCATCAAACATGAAATCAACCGATCATTTTGTTAAATGAATAATAGCAGTATAGCAGAAAATTACCTCAAGTACATTCAATCATGTCTAGTTTTTATATTTTGAGTTTGTGCGATGTTAAATCATTTTGATCCCCTTCTTCCTCCTGGTCTCTGAACATCTGCTAGAGCCAGTGGCCTGCCGGCCTGCAAACGCTCCTGAGACATTCCATGTTCTGCTTTTTGTAGATGAAGTCTGAAGATTGATGCACAGTGGGTTTATTTTTTCCTTCTATTAGATGAACCATGATTTGAGTTTGATGAATCCACCTTTTTAGTACAGCAACATTAATTGGTGAACCTTAAATGCAATCTAATCTAAATTGACATGGAATGGAAAATATTTATATAATATAATTAATTTGCTGTGTTGTGGCTCTCAGTGGACATTGTGTATTAGAACTTTAGCAGCAGTACAGGAATTAATTACTGTATGCAGCCACAGTCTGGTTCCTAACTCTAGCTGGATCTGACAGTGAAGTTGGGTCAGCCTGTCTGTAATTAGGCTCTTTTAGTGTGGGGATGCACACTTAATTGTGTAACAAGAAGTAATAAATTAATCTGTTGGATACAAACCATACACTTGTAATGCTTTTTAGGAAACTTTTCATACTGATTGACAGTCATATTTACTGTTGTATTGAGATGGAAAAGATTGGATGGAAAATGCTTTGCCGTTGTCAGAGGAAATTAAATAATGGCGGATGTGTTCTATAGATAATCGTCAGACTTTTTGGAGAAGACCTGGTCTGATTAGGAGAAAAGGCACTATCCCACTTTGGATGGAGTGGATTTCATATCTAGAGTTGCAGTCTTACGCGCTTATCTGTGCTTCCATTAGAGCAGTTACCCACCCAAAACTATATAGAGACTGTCTGCCCTATGGCCAATAAATCAAAAGTAATTAGAATTAGAGTTATACAAAATAGCTTAATAAGTTAACACCACCACCACAACAGTGCAAGATAATGGGATAATTTAATGTGAACTCTTAAATATAATATCTTTCTCATCTAAAACTGTGACAGTGAATGATTTACGGTCATTTATGTTGTCTTACTGAAATCTGTAATGAAGAATATGTCAGCCTAAATTAATTAACTTCCCCCATCATTGTCACGGCCGTGACTGTTTTTTTTTTGTTTTTTTTCATGTTTCCCCTGTCTTTTCTGCTCTCTGGGTACATCCCAAGTCTCTTAAATGCATCCCTCACTTGCGTCTTTTCCTCTGGTCTTAGTCAGAGAAATGAGACTTTCTCTTAAAACAGTAGCCTTTCCGCAGTAGCGTTACGTGAAGCGACGTCTGTTTCTGATGACGGCGGCACCGCTGGAGCTGCTTACAGTGCACACGGGAGAAGTATCCCTTGATGTCTTTCTGCCAGAAAGGGTCTTATTTCAGTTCAAAGCATGATGTTGTTCAAAACCTGACCAAGTAGGTTTGTTGCCTTATTAACCCGGGCAGATTTCTAGCAGAAAGCCCTGAATAGCATACCGCTACATTAACACATAAACAAAAGCCCCCACCACCTGCCAACACAGTTATTTTTATTATATTTCCATAATGTATTGCAGACCAAAATAAAGTGTATAGATGAAGAGTTAATTAGCACAGCGAATATTCATATTACCATATTGGGCAAATAAAAAAAACGTGATTTTTAAAAACACATACACACTTCAAATGAGGTTGCACAAATAAGAATAATCAAATGTAAAATAACTTGGTATCACATTTTAGAAAAGCTAGGCGTGGGAATTAACTATTTCCTTTATTTTGTAGATGGAGTTGGACACGGAGCCAGTCAATTCAATGCACAGCTAAATCCCCATGTGCCAGTCCTTGCTGTGTTCTTTGATGGTCAGAAAGATCTCATGGCAGGCTTGGAGGCCATTTTGATGATTCTGCCATCATAGAACACACAGGGCTGGTCACATGAGGTGCATTTATTGATTGCCATTTACTGGTTGGAACACGGCTTATCATACAGTGTGGTGTCCCGGGCCTAAAATATTCTGAAGTCTAGTCTGCAGACTGGTGCACAGTGGACTGGAGAAAATTGCAGCACTTCGCCAGGAGGTCATCAAACTGCCCACTGCTGGAGCACTAGATGAGGTTGGCCATGCATTTGCCCAGCTGGCCAAAAGCCCAGTGTTCTCCAGGTGTGTGGGTGCAATTGATGGCTGCCATGTCTGCATAAAGACCCCCCCAGGACCGGATTACCTCAACAGAAAGCTCTTCCCATCCATACAATGACAGGCAGTATGTGATGGGAAGGGCCTCTTCATTAAAACTTTTGTGGGGTATCCTGGCTCCTTCCATGACACCACAGTCCCGAAGAACTGCAGGATCTACAAAGAGTATCCTTCCTCAGGTAAATCTAAATTAAGTTTATTTTTTTTAATACATCAATAACAATCAACTACTCAAAGAAATAGTAATTACTTTCATACTCTACACAGGATACTTTATTTTGGCTGATGGTGACATGGCAAGACCTGTGGCCATCATCACCCCCATAGAGAGAACCACTGCAAGGAAGGGTGCAGAGCCGCTTCAACCAGCATCATGCAAAGGCCTGTTCCATCATAGAGCGGGCCTTTGGAATGATGAAGACTCGGTGGAGATCGCTGTTCTTCGGGGCTCTGGAGGACGACCACACCTTTGTCCCCTCAGTCATCACCGCCTGTGCAGTGCTGCACAACATCTGCCTCAAAGCGGGAGACATCCTTGAGGAAACTGAGGATGTTGGGGACATTGGTGTGGTTACTCCACATCCAGTGGTGGAACCACAAAGCACCTTTTTTAATTTGTAGTTATGTATATTTCTAGGTTGCCTTTAAGTTTGTGTTGTGCAGTACTCTTCTAAAGTATATTAAAGTAATTTGTGTACTGTATACAAGTTGGGGCTGCACGGTGGTGTAGTGGCGTGTAGTGGCTAGCACTGTCACCTCACAGTAAGAGAGTTCAGGGTTCAATCCCCGATCCCGGGCGGTGCTTTCTGTGTGGAGTTTGCACGTTCTCAGCGTGGGTTCCCTCCAGGTTCTCCGGCTTCCTCCCACAGTCCAAAGACATGCCGTTTAGGTTAATTGGAGACTCTAAATTGCCTGTCGGTGTGAATGTGAGCGTGAATGGTTGTCTGTTTCTGTGTGCCCTGCAATTTAGCTCAGCACATCTTTTACAGTTCATGCTTCTAAATATACTTATTATACGGTGTGTACATAAATGCTGTGATTACATACTTCTGTCCTTGGAGAACTCTGGAAAAAGAATGTCCGAATATACCTTTGACTTATGTAACTACCATCATTGACCCGGGACTTGACACTGAAGCAAGATATTTTTCCACAACTTAAAATGTATTTAGAACATAGTCTGACAAAGAAAATAACACTGTACAACACATGAAAAAATGAATACTCCTTAACACAACGTATTTGGTAGATAAATAAAAAATATAAAAAATGTTGACTTACTCTTTAAACAAATCTAAAAATTGATTGGCGTTAGCCTGTACAGCCTGGAAGTGTTCTTCCTCCTCCTTTGCCTCCTCTTTTAAAACGGCCATCAGTGCCCCCTAGTGGCCAATCGTTTGCTGGGTGGGGAACAGGCAGAGGTGGATGACTCATCATCCTTCTACGTGGTGGTGCAGCTACTTGTGCCAGGCTTTGGATAAAAATATGCTGTTTTTTTAATTGCTTAACTTGCGGTTTCTCTCTCAAGCTCGCAGTAACAGGTTTCTGCAGGAGAAACATTCAAAACTGCAAAAATTTAAAAGGCATCACGGTTTTATTTTATTAACTTTAAGAAACTGCTTCTAAACATCAGATATTCCATCTTCAAGTTCATCTCAAGAAAATCTTTACTAGTTCAGGCTATCATTTCTTACTGAAAGTTTCCAGAAACAAATGTTTTCACAAGAAATGTTCAAGAGTGGATGATAATGAAAGCAACTTGGTTTACATATTCTCCACTTACAAAAGTGGATCAATATGAAAGATGGCATGGTTTTATTTGATTTTATTGAAGTATTTAAGAAATATTACCCTCAAAAGAGAAGAAATTCCTTAATTTTAGTGTGTTGTTCAGGATAGTTCAACACACACTGATAGCTGTCATTTGTGAGATGGAACCTGAGACCTTCTGGCAACAGAATGGATCCCTGCAACTGCTACCCTGTGATCTATTTAGGGACAGCTAAAAATAAGAGACCACTGGCAGATATCACCATGGGTCATCTTCTGACTAAAGTCTATCTCTCCGGCGTGTGTTTTGGGGAAGGTGGTGTGTGATTGGACAGCAGTGACAAAATAGCCATATTCCCTACTGACAAACCAACATTAGTGTTAATGGGCACTTTGTCATCTGTGGCTTTCTGAGCTATCAGGCTGTTTAGCCAGACTTGAAAGCAGGTGAAGGGGTTCAACTTAAATCCCTCTAAATAACTACGCCACCTGCTGTTGTAAATTGGTTCCTGCATTTTGCAATAGCAAAGGATTACGGGTAATCCTCAAAGCAACAGAGGATTCGCCAATGGGAAACATGTCTTAGAACAAAATAATGTTAACTAAAAGCAAATTAACCATTCATTTTTATGCAAACAAGCTAACATTATGTGATGCTGTCTTTTTAGAGAGAGCATACCTTGTTTATACACAAGAGATGACCATTCTACTCTATGTCCTTTATTAAAAATGCAGGTATGTTACATTATGTTGGTCTATGTGGTAATATTTTAAACATGCAGATAAGGTATTTTCTAAACACAGTTTATGTTTTAAAATGACAAATACTAATAAAGGTAACAGGTGTAAGAAATATAAATACATTTTTGTTTAGGGACATGTTCCCTAAAATGAGGCTGGTGAGGTGTCTGGTGATATGTATGGAGATAAATCCCTTTATATGAGCCTTATGCGTGTTGTCGAACATGTGCAGACACATTGACACAAACAGAACAATTCAACAATATCATGCGCCTTCAATCCTCAATAAAAAAATATCTCCATACTGGCATCTGATGACCATCACAATGCTTTGCTTGGGAAATCGGTGCACTTGCTCTCTGACACTTGCACTGCTGCTCACTCACTTACTATTCATAAATTAATGGTTGTGTTAATTCACTATGTATAATTTTATTTTATTTCTCACCATATAAGTTTGGACTGTGGAAATAAAATAATTTTGATTATAGAGCATAGCATAGACTGGTTCACAGTCTTAAACGTAAACTACTACTACTAATATGTCCCTGTTTATGTCCTGCTGCAGTGTATGTGAATGACATAAGTTGATATGAAGTAAATGTGGAGCCAAGCTGTTGCCAAGCAATGCAATTCCGTTGAAACAGTCCATAGTCTTAAATTGAACAACTGACTGTGCAAACACTTCGATAATTACAATTAACAGGTAGCATGCATTTATTTTAGAATCTGGATAATTATGAATACAAATGTCTTTGTTGCCCAAAATACAATAATATATACAAATCAGAAGCATTTATGGTACCACAGGTTTACACAAGTATACAGGCTCGTCTATATGACTTTTTCCTGACTAATAAACTCCGGGACATTTCCTTATATATATTTTTCCATTGAGGCTTTTTCCGGTCGTATTTCCGTTAACTCAGTCCCCTTCACACCCTCCATTACGTGTTGCCTGTGTTACCCTGACTGTACATGCAGTCTTTTTTGAGCTCCCAGACGCTCTCAGAGACCCTGGGTGACTTTGTGTAAAACGTGCTGGTAGTTTTGTACATTTTTGCCACGGTAGACATGGAGCCTCGAGACTTCGAAAACATGAACCTGACGGTGAAACCCGCAGCTGCTGTGTACCCATTATGTGAGGAATGGAGAGACACTTCGGAGGGCTCTGTGTTCCACCTCGCCAATATTTTCCTCTTCTTTGGCTTCATGGGCGGCAGCGGCTTTTATGGACTACTTTATCTATTCACCTTTCTGACTCTGGGCTTCTTCTGTTCCACTCTGTGGTCATGGTCGGACTACTGCACAACGGACTCTTTCCTGTGGAGTTTCGCACTCTTCGGGGTGTGCTTGGGACAAGTCCTGCATGTTGCCTATCTGCTGAGGAGCGTGTCCTTCAATAAGGAATTTGAGGAGCTTCACAACTGTATGTTTAAAAAACTAGGAGTGTCACTCACACATTTTGGGAAGATCGTGGCCTGCTGTGACGGACAAGTCCATACCTTAGAGAGGGACCACTGTTTCGCCATAGAGGGAAAAACCGCTATTGATAAGCTGTCGGTGCTCTTGTCTGGCAGGTGACTCATTTAACTGATAGTGTGCCTGTTAAACTGCATAAACATATTTTGCCATGCTCAGGGCTAAATGTTAAAACAGCATGACTTCCGGTCAATTCAGTTTTGATGTTTGGAATTCCAGTAAATTGACAGTGGGATCTCAGGAGTTCTTGCCCTTCTTGCCCAGTTGCTGCTGTCGGTATAGCTCAGGGGTGGGCAATTACTTTTCCCAAGGGGCCACATGAGAAGCAGGGACTGTTTTTGGGGGCCGGACCAATAGCAGTAAATTGTATGGTTTTCATAAGCTGCGAGTCAAGGTACTTTACATATTTCCATTTTTATTCAACTTTGTACTTCCCCTCCACTACATCTCAGAGGGAAATATTGTACTTTTTACTCCACTACATTTGTCTGGCAGCTTTAGTTACGAGTTACTTTTCACTTTACACTTTTTCAAACCCTTCCTAACTACCAAAACTGAACAACAGTGTATAAAGGAGTTCAAATGAGCTCCACCGTAAACATCTGCTGCAGGAATAATTATCCAAACAAATATACATACGTAATATCCATATATGATAGTAAAACACTGACAGGGACCATGTTTCTGCAAAATTTGTACTTTTATCACATTGTTTGTAGTCCAATTACCTCATTTTTCTTTTTTTCAGTTCAGTGCGAAAAATCTAGTCTGTATTGGGCTTAAACAAGTGCACTTGTCAGGTCAGGTTGAATTTCTGACGTGGATATGCGAAGGACAGTTGACAGATGATTGTCAGTGAGATAGTATCTGGATTTGTTCAACTTCATCACGGAGAATGTTTTTTTCACATATGTAGGTAGATCCGAAGAGAACCAACATCTTCTGAACCAAAAATTAGCATTTTTGTATTTCTCCGCGTGTTATATCGCGTAATGGCGATTCAAATTGTAATCCTTAAACACTGCGACCTGTTCTCCACAAACTGAAAACTGAAATTGAGGGGGGAAAAACAGCAACAGTCTCCTTCAAAATAAAAGCATTGCAGCTGTATCCCGTGCGTGATGTACACTTATTGACATTTTATTCCTAATTTCCAATTGATGTCCCGCGGGCCGGTCGGCGACAGCAAAAAGGCTGGGTATGGCCATTGGGCCTACCCAGGTCTGGCATAGCTGGTGCCTGTTTACTGGTGCTGTACACAGTGCTCACGGTAGGTTTGGATCCTCTGTAACATATGCAGCTTTGTTGAATTAAAACTTGCTTCATATGTTTCTGTAGCCTACTCTGTACACCCTGTCAAAATAAGTTAATTACTATTAGGCATGTATTACTATTTTAAGAGACACTTTACCTTCAATTACAGGTGAACTTGCATTGGATGCAGAAGAATAACTTTCTCAAGTTTAAACATGGTCTTCTTCAGTTTGGTTAAATAGCTGGCGGTGGTGTCACAGCCACGCTTGCAATTTTCCTCCAAACATATCCATGATGATAGTTCTGTAGGGTAAGATTTTAGGAGAGGCTCCCCCATCTGTTGGCAAGTTGTTGTGAATTTAGTCTAAATATGCCAAATTATATTTTCAGCGTTTAGGCCTTCTGTTGTTAGGGCAAGCTAATGTCAGCTGTCACTTGTCACCACAGCAACATTAATTATCGTAATGGCCAATAGCAGTGCAGAATCAAACTACATTGCACATACAGATGAGACTTGTTGTATTCCGCACAAAATGCATGATTTTAGTAGGTAAACCTATAGAAAATAATTAGTTTAGTTTATAATACTGTTCCTTGAATTGATTGTTCCTGTACTATATTTATTGTTTTCTATAAAAAATATACTAATCATTCGAATTGTATAGGTATAAAGAGTGAGTTAGATGAGTTGTAATGCCTTTTGATATATTATAATTAATTTCTAGTACTTAATTAGATCCACCTATTTGCATGCATCTTAGAATCGAGACATTTCCACACCTCTAGCTGTAAGGATTTGAACTTTGTTGCACTTAAGTGGTCACAGCCTCAAACACTGATGTCACAGCAGATATTTTCCCCCAGCTGTAATAGCTAGGACACTTGCTGTGATACAGTATCACTAATTAACGTTTTTTGCAGAAGTTTTCTGTGTCCTGTGACATTAAGTGTTGATTTGCCTTTTATGTTATGTGTTTCCCAGTGGAAAGTGGATTCGTTAATATCAACTTTCCATCTACTCTCCTACAGAATCCGTGTGACAGTTAATGGAGAGTTTCTGCATTACATCTACCCTTTCCAGTTTCTGGATTCACCGGAGTGGGACTCTCTCAGACCATCAGAAGAGGGTGTATTCCAGGTCCATCTTTAGTCATGTGCATGGTGCATGTGTAAAGAAATATGTCCGCCATTCGTAACAAAGAATTGTCAATTCATTGAATCCTGTGTCAGCAAGTTCAAGCTTTTTTGCTTGTCCCTAATTTAAGGTTCAATAATTTGTATGATCCCAAAAATATGTCTTACTCAACTTCATGTGCAGTTACAGTCTTTATTTATCTTGTCAACAAATGAAGAATGAATTGTTCATAAAAACAATAATTGTGTGTGTATCCAACTCCTAATATATTTTTTTTATTTGTGCCATAGACCTGAATATATTTTTTTCCCAACAGCAATTTGGACATGTCATGGTATGAAAAGGAAAGCATAGGTGTAAATTATTAGCATTTATGTTGACTGCATTCAATTTATGTGAGCCACTTCCAGGGTCCTGATATTGTGAATGGTGGGTCACTGGAATGGCTCAATTGGGTACTCAATGGACTTGAGCCATTCTTAATGTTATTAGTTTAACAGGTGCTTTATCTGCTGTGACAAGTCCAAATATCTGTTTAAAAAATATATATATTAAAAACACATCAATGAGCCATATTGTTGCACTAAGTGGCTTCTTCCTTCTTTATTATGAACACACACACACACACACACACACACACACACACACACACACACACACACACACACTAGTTTATTTAGAGTCAATCCCATATACTGCTGCCACAAATACTCACTAGGGCACCAAATTAATTTGCCGCTGAAAATACTTCCCAACAGATGCACTATTTCCTTCTGCGTGAGTTAGGTTTGTTACAAACTACAGTGGAATTACCAATTATTCTTTTTTAAATTAATCTGTAATAATTTTTTTTTTAAAAAAGATTTAGGTCTTCATTAGGAACCAATGGGAGCAAAAGACAGTTTGGAAAGTATGAAAGTATCAATGACCTGCTTACACATTGTTGGTTTGGGTCTTCTTATTGGCTTTAATGACAATAAGAAAAATATAGAATAGCACCTGCTTTAGCCTTTTAGTGCAGCACTATGTTTTTGTCAGTGGAGAGAGCTCCTGATAGCACTTCTTAAAGGTCCATGCATAATTTAAAACAAAACTGTCAAAGTAGCTTTATTGTACAATTGATTTTGGAAACAAATCCAGTTGATGACTCATGAGTATTAGTATTATTGGTCAGTTTGATACATTATCAGACTTAAATTATTAGAATGTCAACTTCAAGTGAGTATTTGGTTTAAGTTTTATTTTGGGTTCAATTTCATCGTCCCAATTGAAGGACAATTGCAGTTTATTACAACTTTGTCCACCTTTTCCCCGATCACAGCATAGTTCAGCCCATAACCAAAGTGATTGCACTTTGGTTATGGGCTGAACTATAAGATTTGACCCATGTTGTAATAACTGTAATTATCCTATAACTGAAACACATGAATGCCAGCTTGTTTCCTTTCAGTCTGATCCTTTTGTTATCATTCTCCACAGGTGACCCTGTGTGCTGATAATCCCTGCCGATATGTGGGGTGGAGGAGGAAGAAGCTCTATCTGCTTTTTGCTAAGCATCGCTACATAGCTAAGATCTTTGCCCTGGTTGTGCGCAATGACATTGCAGAGAAGCTGTACTCCCTTAATGACAAGGCGTTCGACAGGTCAGGTCACCGATACGATCTCCGCTTACCAAGTTACTGTCATATGCCAGGGACTGAATTAGAAAAGGCAGATGTCTTCCTGCAAGTGCCAGTACAGAGGGCAAGGACTGCCTGAACACTCACTTGCGCATGCTCACACACACACACGTAACTGAATCCTTGCACGTAGTCAGTGTCAGTTAGGTAGGGCAGTGTGGAATTATCTGCCCCCATGTAGAGCAGGGGTAGATGGTAGTTGGCACACTAGCAATAAGTGTGTAAGAGAGCTTTTTGAAAATGTTGAAGTGTCCTCTCAGCCGCATGCCAAAGAACCTCTTTCACGGCCATTGGCAGTTACACAGCCTGTTATTTATGGCAGTTCGATTTATTTTTTTCCTACCCGCATTCAGTGAAGACCTGCCCTAATCTGCCTCAGACTAGCTGCTACGCATTGCCTTCTTGGCAACTGTGGCTCAGTGGTAGAGCAGGGTTGTCCTTCAATCAGAGGATCGGAGTTTCAATCCCCGGCTCCGCTAGTCCATGTCGTTGTGTCCTTGGGCAAGACACTTAAGCCCAAATTGCTCCTGTAGCTGTGCCTATGGTGGTTGAATGTTGTATGAATATTAGCTACTCCTGATGGGCAGGTGGCACCTTGCCTGGTAGTCCCTGTCATCAGTGTATGAATGGGTGTGAAAGGGTGAATGATGACAAGTAATATTAAAGCGCTTTGAGTGGTCGGAAGACTATAGTCCATTTACCATTCTTCACAAGATGTGTTAAGTTTATTGCTGATTAACAAGATTAGTGGAAAGTTGGAAGGGTTAATGATTTTAAGTCAAATGTGAATGTTTTCATAAGGATGGAAGCCTTCTAATTACAATGTACTGATTATGAGATACGACATGTAAGACCAGGGGACCCAGATCACTTCATGGTAGCCTTACTGAATAGGCCAATGTTACTTCTACTGTTAGATTGTAGCATTTTGTCATCAGTTCAAGATATCAGGAAGAGGTTTCTGCTTTGACTTACAGATGTAAAAAAAAAGACCAATGTTTCTGGTAAAGTAAAATCAGAATTTTGTTTCTAAACACATTATACATGTTAGAAAATATTTGATGAAAACATGTAAAAAGGCTGAACTATATAGTCCTGAATTGTGGATTTAGAGTATCAAACAGTTTTTCACCATTTTTGTGTTTAGGATTATTTGGGCAGGCTTGAAATCATCATTCGTATAACCCCTCCCCTAACACTATACAATAACAGCATCAGTGGTTCTGCTGCTCAATCTGAAGTTACAACACATAGTTACCACAGCTTACAGTTTGCTAATTAGCAGTGGTGTACTGGCCATCTGGCATACCGCGACAAATTCCGGTGGGCCACTGCATCTGCCTCATTCTGGGTGCAGAAGATGCTGCATGTTTGTTCCAGTATTTTCATGCTTTTCACGTGTACGGGAGCCATCAGGAAGTCCAGACAGCTCAGGCAGGAAGTCTCTACTACTTATGCTCTCAATTGGTTCAGCCTGAGAAGGACTCTAATGTGCATGCTCTATGGGCCCAATGCCTATCCAAACCTCTACGACATATATTAGCAACTTTTATCAAAATGAATGAGATGCTATCTTGAAGTTCTTTTAATACGTTATTGGTGCACAGTAACAGTGACTGGCAGTTGTTTGCCAGCAGAAAGATATACATTGGTTTCCAAAATGTTGGAGCTGATGCATCATTGTCCACAGAAGAAGTAGTAAATAGAATAGAGGAGAGTTTGTAAAAGTTTGTGTGTGTGTTCAGATTATGCTGAACCTAAAGGCAAACAGCTATACTTAATCAACTTTATTTTTGGAGAAGCATTTATTTGTAAATGTCATGCCTCAATTAAAAGCAGCTATTTACAAGTATATTTTAAATGTATAAAGTGAAATTGATAAGTGGCTGCAGATGTAATGTGTAATATTGACAGCATAGTATTTTACCATTGTTCAGATGTAAATGTGTGTGTAAATTTTGTCTCTGTTTTAATGTAAAAATACATTTTACTTTATTTGACAATGTAGATTTTTTCTTATTTGGAGTGGTGTGTTCGTGTTGCGTGACAACCACAATGTTCATGAGATAACACAGGTTGGGGTAGAATTTAATTTACAGTACATTGACCATGGAAGTTCATTCTTGACAACAGTAATTTAACAATAATCTTAACTCAAGGTGCATTCACTACCCCTGCCCCCCAGCCTCCCACCTCCTTGTTTGTGCTTTCAACAACAGGATGGAGTTTGCTCAAACGTCATGGAGATGGCTCAGTAAGTGCATCTTGAGTTAAGTTTATTTTGACAAATTCATTAAATCCTTACACCAATGGTCTTTTAAAATAGGAAGACAAATATTTAAAAATAAAATAATGTGAAAATATATATGTTAACATTAAATGCATACAACAATATTACCCTTTACATAAACATTTTTTAATATATAATAAAAAGCTGTGTATAATAATTATAATAAATCAAATTTCAGCACAACTTCAAATACAAAAAAAGCAAGGACTAGACTTGAAGATTCAACTCAGAAATCATGTATTAACTTGCCACCATGCAAAATTAAAGTGGGTTGATTCACTCCAAAACACATTTAAACACTGAAATGTGAGTGCATGCCTCTCTCTTCTATACAAATAGCTGACAGGTCAGTGCATTACTTTTATGAAGAATATTGAAGTGGCCCATTTGAAAGGAAACAGCCAATCTTTCTTTGTATTCACTGGCGAAAAAGAACCGTAGAAGCATGTACGGATCGTAATACATTGACGGATTTGCTCGAGGGGTTTGTGACACTACAGTCAGTTCTGATAACGGGCTATGTGATATGTACTCTGTCTCCCCCGTTCGGAGCTCTCAGTCATTGCAGACGCGCTGCTATCGCCTTCCTGCCCATTTTAGTCTCTCAATGTCAACTGTGTGGAATGTGCGACGAACATTGAGCAGCCGCCCCCATCAGAGTCCAGCCTGAAGTCACCAGCAGTGTGTCCAGTATTTCACAGTCATCATTCGTCCTACTTTGTTGCACCATCGGCTGCTGCTGAATCGGTAAGTCACGAGACGTTTTCATCTCGGTACTTTGACGAGCAGTTAGAAAGTTGTACGAGAAATTCCTCTGTTTATCCCCGCATCTATTTTTATACGAGAGCCCTCCCAGTGCTAGAGCACATCAGCCTGACACTGAAACAGCTCAGCAGCTGATACTGTTAATACTGGGAGAATATAATGTTGTTTAAGGAAAAATATTTTATTTTTTAACAAAATGTGAATATTATTCGGTGAGCATGTGGACACTAATCTTTGAGTAAAACAGATGAAGCCAAATATTTATAGGAGCTTTCCTGTGAAAGCCATTGTGGAATTATAGGAGGTATGTGTTTAAGTCACTATGTGACATTGCGACATGAACTATTCTTTGCCAATAGTGTTTTAACAAAAAATGTGTGCAATGTCAGATAGAGACACAAAACATATTCAAGTTGGACAATGGATGAAAATGAGTAGCATAAATTACTATTAGATTAAAGTTTTTGATTAAAACTGCATATAAATTAAAAGCAAAGGCAGAAAAATATTAAATACGAACAAAACCAACTGAATGAATACAGTAGAATGAAGTAGAGTTCTTGTCCGAAAGATAGTGGTTGTCCAGTGGGTAAAACCTGAGATGCTTAACAAACAAAAACACTAGTGCTCTTGAAGAAAATGGGATTACATCTTTAAATGTGTTTCATTTGATTACAAATGTCAATTTTTTGAGAAGATTTTCTTTGTGGATTTTTCCAAAATACTGAAATTGCATTTGGCAGAAAGAATTAAAGGAGCTTTATTTAACATTCTGAACATTAATATAGCAGCAAACAACTATTTGCTATTGAAAGATATATTGGAGTAATGTCTACCTGAGCAGGAAATTGAGGTTTCTTTCTCTCTCTGTGTTGTTATCTGAGCTTCCCCTTCCTGTGTTAACATTCCCGGGCAGGCTTTTAGTGCATGTTCGTGCATTTGAGAATACCCCACTGGCTAGCTCACGCTGGCTGCTCTGAACTGTGATCATATAGGTGTTACAGCTAATAACGCTATCCTGACCGACAGCGTTCTTGCGGAATCGTAGCATTCACCCCCTCAAGTAAACACTGTTAACTCTGTCAACACTATTGCGGTTGTTTGCACTGTTATCGCTGTTAGCACCGTTAGCTGTGAGCACCGTTAGCTGTGAGCTTTCGGCTGGCTTTCGCGATGTTGAGAGCCATTGAGAGAAAAAATCAACAAGGGACAACAGGCAACCCAGTTGGAAGTCTATGTAAGCTAAAAACAAACTAAGAAGAAGCTACTTCCAGTGAAAAAGCATTTGTGTCAGCTATACTGCCAGACAAAAATGACTTGTGGCGAGACTGGTGTTGGTTTTAGAAAAGGATAGTTGTAACACTTCAATTTCTCCAAGCAGGGAACAAGCTATGAATCACCTGCACATGCTCAGTTTAGTCCTTTATGCCTTGTGAGGAAGTAGTATTCTGTGGCAGACACAGGCAAGTTTATACAAAAAAAAATTGCCTGTGTTGCATCTGTTTTTTTCTTCATTTATTTTAGTGATAGCATGAACTGCTTTGTAGTTAAATGCATTACACTATGATCATGTTTATTATGTGTTATAATTATAATTATTATGTTATGTCTTCCATGCAAGTTTTAGTTGTTAGGTGTAAGGTATGCTAATTTATGGCTGCAAGACTGGGATAGTTCTAACATGTGAAAAAATATTACAAATTACCCAAATCAACATTTTATTTGTATTTAGCACATATGTTTTCTTTGATTTCAGCGTGCCTATGTCGTAGATGAGAGTAGCAGGAGGTGATTAACATACTTGGCACACGTTCACAAACACAAACATTGCTAAGCTACCACTTGTAGTGGAGTAGCTCTGTACATTCAGCTAATTAAAAGCTCATTGTATCTGGTTTAACTTGTTAAAAAACTGTCTAGTGGGGAACCATCTTGGAATATTTCGAGATTACTCCCAAAATGGGATGATTGGAGGCTTTGCTGTTCATTCAGTTTTTTTGGTTAAGACCAAACCAGAGCTAAAAGAAAAGTGAATATTAAACATTCATTCAGGTTGATACGACTCCAAATTAATTAATAAATGAATGCTGCTGGTTGTGTAAATAGGCAACTGTTTGCTAACATGTTTACCATAGCACCTTTATAAGGTGATGATATCTCTGAAACATACAAAGTAAAAAAAAACTCTGAGCTCAAAGGAAGATCGTAATCGATTTTCTTTTAAAAATCTTTGCTAACCCAAATCGCTAGTGTATTCTAATAGAACAAACAAACAAAGTAAATTAGCAGAAATAGTAATTTGTCTAGCATGTTACCGATACGTCCTGAGCAAATCATCATCCACTGCTCACATTTTCTCTCATGTTGCCCTAGTTTTCAAGGTGACCCTCCTGCAAGATGTCTTCTACCCCAGAGCTGCACCCCCTCCTCTTCACCACGCTGCCCCCTTTCCCCCCGGCCACTCCAGGAGTCCAAGCTGCGGTGCTCAATGCCACCTCTTGCGAGGAGTGGGAGCAGACCCACCACCTCCTCTTTCATCTGGGGAGCCTGTCCCTGCTGTTGGGCCTGGTCATCCCCACCACCCTTGGCTTGCATATGATCCTGTTGCGCCTCCTCTTGATGACAGGTATCCACAGTGCCACCTGCTGATGGCATTCATGTAGTGATAATACTGTAGCAGCCTCTTCAGATCTATACTCTATTCACAAGTTCCCAAAATATTGGTAAATCATTAACACACGCGAGTTCAGGATTAGTTTTGTTTAACATTTGGATTTTTAAAAAGCCGACCTGCATAAATAGGGATCTCTTCAAAAGAGCGAAGGCCCTAAAAGGCTCTGACATGACAGATAAAGTAAGGAGAGAATGGCGGATGGAAAAAGCCCTTCCGACATGTTTATCTTATGCTTGGAACGAGAGTGGAGACAGGAAGCGCCGGATTTATGGGACATTTTAACAGTTCAATTATTTGTATTGCCCTTTGGCACAAGCTAGTCTCAGAGGGTTTTTACAGAGAAACAGAAATAGATAGAGAACAGAGTAAAAGTAAACTAACAGAGCAACAGTAGTTTATCTTGTAAGGTAACTTTAAAACAATCTTAGATGTTCATTATCAAAGATTAGATGGGTCATAATTATATTAATAAAATAAATTATTAAATAAAGAAATCAGTTTATATCATAAATAAATAATTGGTATAAGCTTGAAATGTATGATACATTTCTAGATCAAGTATGTTTCATTTGTAGAACTTTGAAGCCAACAAATTGATAGATAAAAATGGACATACATTTTGTTACATTGTAGTGTTTTTATGCATTCCATCTTGTTTGTGTAACATGCTATTTCATTTTATTACTTTATTTTAGTCTATGTATTTGCATGTCAGTGCTTCATGTTGATTAATCTTTATTTTTATTTTTGGTTATTGATGTTTTTGGTTGGTTCGGACAAGCAAGCAGTAATAATCCACAGCACAATAAATGAGCCACAGTAGACACAATGTTGTCTTTAGTAAAGGATATCAAATAGACTGAAGTATTCAACTTTGAATTTAGACTTTGAAGTGTTAACATTTTGTGTCTAAGCATATCTACATCTTTCTTCTTTGTCTTTAACCCTGAAAGGATGTGGTCTCTTCATTGTGTGGGCGACTCTGTACAGGTGCAACCTGGATGTGATGGTTTGGAATGTGGTATTTCTGGTGGTCAACTTCATGCATTTGTTCTTCCTCCTGTACAAGCGCAGACCGGTGAGTTCTACTGTATATCAGCATGCCCTCATATACATCATAACAGTCGCATTTACATTCAAGCCGTGTTTCACCAAAATTGAAATACTGGCCTTAGGTGTTGGGGGAATAGTATGTTAATTTATGATTTCCAACACTGTCTCAGACAAGAGGCAGCATATGCTCTTGGGTTTGTGTCCTGCTTTATGGTAATGAGATGCAGATAAAATGGATACATTGCCACTTGGGGATTTGGTATTTAGGGGCCTTCAGTGAGCTGATAGAATTACATGGGACTTTTCATAATAAGACAGGAGACCTGTCCTTCTCAGTCACTGCAATTCATCAACTCACCAGCTAAACTGTAAAGCCTGTGCTGCAGCACTCCTCAGTGGACAATAATGTCAGAGCCTATCAGTCATCACAAAGCCTAATGGTTAGTTGCTGCAGCTGAGCTGTGTATCTTCTGTATGAGGGAAAATCAATGTCAATATCCATAAGCACAAATGAGATCCACGTGTAGAGGTGAGTGTGCAACTCAAACATCCGCGCACGCATATTACTTTCACTTCACTTTCACATCACTCCGCGCAGAAGATCTTTAAATGCGCAAGCAAAATTGTTGCCTACAAAAAGAAAACAATGCTTTGAGAGCGAGGAGTGCGACTTATATCACTGCTCTTCTGCTAGCGAAACCTTCCCCTGCTCACTCGCGAGTATTTTTTCTTTTTGACCCAGTTGTCATTGTATCACAAAATGTAATTGTTTACAATAATGCGTCTATGAATTGGCCGGATATTACGCCCAACACATTAGCTAGGTAGCCGTATAAAGGTGGTTTGCAATCCGCCACTCAACACTAATCCACTACATCTCAAGGATAAATATTTAGCTTTTTACTCCACTACATCTCAGAGGTAAATATTGTACTTTTTACTTCACCACATTTATCGGACAGCTTTAGTTAATTTTCAGAAGACAGTTTTTCATCCCCTTCCTGTCAAGTGAAAACCATGTATCTCCAGATGTTGAATATTTGTTATAAACTGAAGGATAAAGTGTTCCTTTATGGGAGGAGAAAATTCTCCTACTTCTTAAGCTAAATAAACCCAAAGCCTCTTAGATCGGCTGGAAAACGCATTGTCTCAAAGCTATAAACTGAAAGATAGAGAGAAACATGGTTCTCACAAGACAACGACACTAAAAACATACGATGATGTTATAGAATATCATGCATTGCTGTAGATTAAACTAACCAACAGCACATAAAGAAGTTAAAAACATGCAACATTAATGCAGCAATAATATATAAACCTTGAAACATCAGATATAATAGTAAAACACTGACGGGCAACATTTTACAGTACGGGTACTTTGAGTACATTTTGCTGATAATAACATACTTGACTAAGATTTTGAATGCATGAATTTTACTCGTAGTGGATTATTTTTACAGTATGTACTAAAGGATCGGACTACTTTTTTATTCACTAATTACTTGTCAGTTGTTTAAGTTTGGGAAGTCAGTTGGCAAACAGTTAATTAGTTAGTGTTTTCTAACCTTGGCTCCAGATCCTTGACCGGGTCCATTTTTCTCTGTTAACTTCTGTAAACACAATAGTATGATTTAAATATGATCACATCATGTTTTAATCAATTAAGATGGTAAATGGATTTGTACTTGTATAGTGCTTTTCTAGTTTTCCGACCACTCAAAGCGCTTTAACACTACATGTCATCATTCACCCATTCACACACTGATTGCAGGGGCTACCATGCAAGGTGCCACCTGCTAAGAACTAATTAACATTCACACC
Organism: Ophiodon elongatus; assembly: GCA_016806645.1. Taxonomy (NCBI): domain Eukaryota; kingdom Metazoa; phylum Chordata; class Actinopteri; order Perciformes; family Hexagrammidae; genus Ophiodon; species Ophiodon elongatus. The sequence goes on along the minus strand of JACSYO010000576.1, from coordinate 38,413 downwards.
AATTCATACACCACAGGCACAGCCTACGGAAGCAATTCGGCATTGAGTGCCCAGGACTCTGCCAGGATTCTTGCCCAGGACACGTCGACTGGGATTAGAGGAGCCGGGAATTGAACCACGAATCCTCTGATTGAAGGATGACCCGCTTTATTACTGAGCCACAAATCAGAGAGTTTCTTTGAGCTGTTTATCACAAGAGGTTTGACTATCAAACAAACCTTATGTATGTAATAGAATGATGTAGTGGATTTAAATCAATCTGAGCAACTTGACTCCAGTTTCTCTACAAAAGAGACACATCATGGGGTAATATTTGAATTTCAAAACACTATTAACGTGCTTTGTATTTCATTAGCATGTGCAGTCTGAAAAGTTAACTAAAGCTGCCAGAGAAATGAAATGGAGTAAAAAATATTTTCCTTTGAGATGTAGTGTCGTAAAAAGTACAATATTTTCCTTTGAGATGTAGTGTCGTAAAACGTACAATATTTACTTCTAAGATGTAATAGAGTAAAATGTACAATATTTACCTCTGAGATGTAGTGGAATAGTGTTTTGTGGCGGTTCGCAAACCACATTTATACGGCCGCCAAGCTAGGAATCTAACCATTTAGATTTAGTGATACAATGGTGACTGGGTCCGCCAACTTAATATATTGAATTTACCATTTACCGAGTACTAGAGTTGATTTACAGCATGCAAGACTTTTTTTTCTATTATTTAATTTGTCTATCAAGTCACCCTACTAATTATTCTAATTTGTTGGTATTACTTGGACACACATCTTTGCCAATTTAGTTGTTAAGCTAAATTGTTGAATAACAGTTGTAAATGAGCGTATTACACTGATTCCTGATGTGTATTGTTTATTTTCTATTATTTCAGCCCACGCACATGCTCACAACCCCTACAGATTGCAATTGAAATGCATTAATATAAATTCCACTGCTTTTCTTGGCAGGACCCAACCTGCATAGCATTCAAGAGCTAGGATTGGTCATGTGCTTGCAAGGTACCAGCAACCCAATGTGTTCAGGTCCTATGCGCTGACCAATGGGCTATCCTGACCTCTTACCACTCAAGGTCACTGCCTCACAAGCTATGCAGGGCAGGTGTTTGCAAGAAAAGCAGTGGTATTCATAATTAGATAACTGTATCCCATTGTGATATCTGGTATGAAGTCCTTTCCCTGACTGGAGCCATATCATTAAATCATCACCAACCCAGACAAGTGGTCCTAGAGGTCTCCCTCTTCAACAATTACTGACATTTTCTTTCTATGTTAAATTTTCATTAAAAGATGAGTTACGGCTGTGATTGTGTTCTGCCAGATTAAGATCGACAGGGAGTTGCGGTCAGTCTACAAGCGGATGTTTGAGCCCCTCCATGTGCAGGAAGCTCTGTTTCAGAGGCTCACAGGGCAGTTCTGCACCATCCAGACACTTAAGAAGGGCCAGGTCTACGCTGCCGAGGACAAAACCTCTGTGGACGAACGCCTCAGCATTCTCCTCAAAGGAAAGTATGTGCTGTTTGTTTGACTCTGGGTAGATATGACATGTTCTAATGACTTACCATTCTATGATGGAACCATATGGCGGCCGTCTTACCTGGGTCCATTTTTAAACTTGCTGTAATTGGAACCTATGATGAAAGAGACTTATGTTGTCTTCATAATGCTTGTATTTTATTGTTTTTATTCAAAGGTACAAATCATGCTGTCAATCATGAAGATTATCTCATGATTACATGTTAATTTTCTTTCAAATTTGTCTGAACTCTATATGTGAAAACTATCTTTAGAACTTCATTAAGCAATATTTTTGATTATTTAGAGCACTAAGAAAAAACGCCTTCAAGGCTTAGCTTGGCAAAAGTGCCAGGCTGCGGCTCACATACCAGTGTCCACTGAAATAGAAAAGCCCATTCAAACCTAATTTTCCAGAGCTGGGATATAATGACGGCAGGTGTGTTGGCAGAGCACAGTGATTGAGAGAGGGAGGAGCAGAGGGGAGGGAGATAGACATGATGAAAAACACAGGGAGGCTGGTTTGGCAGTGGCTACAACAAACTCTGCTTCCTCTACATCTAGAGTTCAGCATGATGTGGGAATTGTTTTGAGAGGACAAATAAATATAATGTATATGAGGCAAACATAATAAACAGAAAAAAATGTAATATATCAGAAGATAAAATAATAATAATACCCAGAACGCGTTTGAATTCAACAATTTGACAACCAAAAGGGCAAACATGGCAAGAATACAGTATCACTACTATCGATACATATAATTCGGGTAAACTGCTCATCTGGCAAATAAAGAGAAAGGAAAATGCCAGGATAGTTCCCTTCATAAAAACAGCAGAAGACATCATTTATTACAAAAAAATGTATAAATATTTTAAACCATTTTATTATGACTTGTATCAATCTGAAGGGAAATTAAATTTAACCATGTGTGAGCAATTTCTGAATAAAATATATCTGCCTAGATTACCAGAAGAGTGAATGAATGAATACATTAATACAAATTAAATCTTAAAGGCAATGGACCAACTACAAGAAATGTTGAGATCTGCTCTTCACTCCATGTTAAGATATGCTTAATGAATCTTCGCAAACAGGACAACTGTCTCCAACTTTTTAATTGGCAAGATTCATGGTTTTCATAAACCATTTAAGGATGAAAATATATGCGGGTTATTACTCAATGAAGATTTTAAAATATTCTCTAAAATGTTAACCCTTAAACTGGAAACAGTAATAACTTCATTGACCCATGAGCTCCAAAATCAATACAATATCTGTGAATTATATCATATGATAGAGCTATCCAAAAATGAAAACGATCCATGATTAGTAATGTCAATGGATTCAGGAAAAGGGTTAGGACCTTTTCATGCATGAACAATTAAACATTTGTTAACTTGATAAAGAATACTATACAGAACTCCCAAAGCCCTGGGTTCTCATTTATAACCACTGCGTACGCACAAAACGGGGTCTGCAAGAAGCATATGCACTTCCCATACAAAAGTTGTGATCTATGAAAACAAACTTGACGGGAGAATCTGTGCACACAACAATTTTGGAGACACAGGAAATTTGCGCAGAGATGGTGAGCTGGTGAATTGAAGCCAGACTGTATAGAAATTAAATGCGAGAGGCATCATTACAGGTATAATGATGTCTCTCACAAATTTAATTTCACTTCATATCTCACTTTACTTTGCACTGATATATTATCTTTATCATAAACAGTCAAAACATCAGTGTTATTTGTGTTTGTAATAGTGAGCCATAACTATAAATACACTTGAGCAAAGTCAAACCTTTACATCTAATTTTGCTTAATATTTAAATTTTTAAAATGATATCCAGGGTGGTGGATACCGCTAATTATCGGGATAATTTTAGAAGCAATCAGTCTGATTCCTGGAAACATATAAATGCTGCGGTGACACTCGTGATGTGTTATGCTGCACGATGTATACTCTGGCACTGTTAAGACTGCGTAAATGGAAGAATAAGGAGGGAACGAGTGTTCAGGAATCCCTTCCTCAAAAAGCCCATCGATTTCTGGGACAAAAGAATCCTTTTCTTGTTCTGCCGTTATTCACCATAAAGACCCATTGATCAGCAGCTCATTTCTATGCATCAACATTCATACCAACATTTATGGTTGAATATGGGCGTGTAGAGGGCAGGATGTGAGGCTGAACAAGCTGTGAACATTTACAGGTTGATTTGGGATTATAAAAATTGCGCACTGGCAGGCATACACAGGGTTTTATAAATCTGAATATTTTTTGCCGTATGTGCATTTCCTCCTTTCAACAAACGCAAACATTTAGTGTGGATCCTACTCACTGTTTTATAAATGAGACTCCAGTTCCTTGGGGCGACTGTGGATCAGTGGTAGAGCAGGGTTGCTCTTCAATCAAAGGATCGGCGGTTGGATCCCTAGCTCCGCTAGTCCATGTCCATGTGTCCTTGGGCAAGAGACTTAATCCCGATTCTCCCCCGTATGTGAGTGAGTATGAATGAATAGATAGTAGGTGGCACCTTGCATGGTAGCCACTGGCATCAGTGTATGAATGGTGTGGATGGGTGAATGATGACAAGTAGTGTTAAAGTGCTTTGAGTGTTCAGAAGACTAGAAAAGCTCTATACAAGTACAGTCCATTTACCATTCCTTACAAAAGGTATTCTATCAAACCCTTTTTACGAGGAAGAGGGACCAAGCTAGGCTGCCTATTATTCAATTCAATTCAATTTATTTTGTATAGCCCAAAATCACAAATTACAAATTTGCCTCAGAGGGCTTTACAATCTGTACACATACGACATCCTCTGTCCCGGGACCTCACATCGGTTCAACCCACCCACCCACCCACCCCAAAAAAAACTTTTAACGGGGAGAAAAAGGGAGGGCAGAGTTAGTAATGTGCATTAATGTTGCATGAATTTATACAGAAGGAAAATAGAGAAGAATGTGCGTCAGTAGGGTCACGGCAGGAACCAGGAGGCAGGAGGCAGGACCAGGGTCCAGATGCAACCACGATCTGTGGAAACCTGCGAGGCGAAAAAGCACAAAGACTCCGGGGGAAGAAGTAGAGTTAGTAATGTGCATTGATAGAACATGAATTCGTACAGAAAGAGAGAGAGAAAAGGAGAGAGGAGCTCAGTGTATCCTAAGATGTCCCCCGGCAGTCTAGGCCTATAGCAGCATATCTAGGGGCTGGACCAGGGCAAACCTGAGCCAGCCCTAAGTATAAGCGCTTTCAAAGAAGAAAGTCTTAAGTCTACTCTTAAATGTGGTCACTGTGTCTGCCCCCCGGACTGAAAGTGGAAGCTGGTTCCATTGAAGAGGTGCTTGATATTTGAAGGTTCTAGCTCCCATCCTACTTTTTAAGACTCTAGGAACCACAAGTAGTCCTGCATTCAGTGAGTGCAGCTCTCTAGTGGGGTAATATGGTACTATGAGCTCCTTAAGATTATTAAGTTATATTACTAGGCCCAGAACATTATCTAATGATATAGTTTCTCTTGATGGCATTGCCCTGGCATCCAGCACCACCGTAAAGAATCTCGGAGTTGTCTTTGATCAGGACTTGTCCTTTAACTCTCACGTAAAACAAATCTCAAGGACTGCCTTTTTTCACCTACGTAACATTTCAAAAATTAGACACAGCCTGTCTCAAAGCGATGCAGACAAATTAGTTCACGCATTTGTTACTTCTATACTAGAGTACTGTAATTCCTTATTATCAGGCTGCTCTAATAAGTCTCTTAAATCTCTCCAGTTGATACTGAATGCTGCAGCTTGTGTACTAACAAAAAATGTTGTACTCTGTCCATCCTGGGAGAGGGATCCTCCTCTGTTGCTCTCCTGAAGGTTTCTTCCATTTTTCTCCCTGTTTAAAGTTTTTTTTGGGGGAGTTTTTCCTGAGTCGATGAGAGGTTCTGGGACAGAGGATGTCGTTGTGTACAGATTGTAAAGCCCTCTGAGGCAAATTTGTAATTTGTGATTTTGGGCTATACAAAAATAAATTGAATAATAATAAGGAATTGCAGTAATCTAGTCTAGAAGTAACAAATGTGTCAACAAATGTTTCTGCATCGCTTTGAGACAGGATGTGTCTGATTTTTGAAATGTTACGTAGGTGAAAAAAGGCAGTCCTTGAGATTTGTTTTACGTGAGACTTAAAGGACAAGTCCTGATCAAAGATAACTCCGAGATTCTTTACGATGGTGCTGGATGCCAGTGTTAAGGAGAGAGGTCTTCTGCATGGCTCCTCTCTCTGTGCTATGAGGACAGAATGTACTGAATCCATGGTTCCAGTTATAACAAAAAGGTTTTATATAAAAAGGCAAAGCAAACATAATTACAAGTTGAATCACACTATAAAAAATGCAAATATATTCCATGGAATAGCGTCCTTAATCCATCCAATCCGACAGGCCAGGGTCGCCTGGCCTGCCGGACAGTCAGTCGAAAAAGCTTCCTTCCTCCCGTCTCTTTGAAATTGTCCTAGATTATATTGCTCTCTAGTCCTTCAACCCCCCCTCATTGCAAGATCCCAGTCTTGCAATTGGATGGTCCTTCTTCCACACATTCCTTGCTAATGTGAGGTGTCCTGTTTCACTCTGCATCTCTCCTGTGTGATCATTTCACACTTCTGCTTCATGTGGTCTTATCCTGATCATGATCGCTTGTCTGGCTTTTACCAAAATCACCTAATACATTCAAATGTATGTGTCTCTAGGAGTGCTTAGTTTCCTCACACCAGGGCAATGCCGTCAAGAGAAACTATATCATTAGATAGTTGATTTTGGAGGTGTTCTGGGCCTAGTAAAATAACTTCAGTTTTGTCTGAGTTTAACATCAGGAAGTTGCAGGTCATCCATGTTTTTATATCTTTAATACATACTTGAAGTTTAGCAAGCTGATTGGTTTCGTCTGGCTTGATCGATAGATATAATTGAGTGTCTTTTAACTGTCAATCTTGTTTTGATTTTCTTTCTTTGGACGCACGCAAGTAAGCAGGGATAGAGAAAAAAAATATGGGTTGAATTAATTATCTTGTTTTTTACTTTGAAAGGTTGAACGCTTACTTTGATTGATTTTTGACACCCATACTCTTCACTGATTTGTTACAGAACCTTTGAGCTAACTGGCTATGCAAAACAGAAGGAAGGGCTTATTACCTTAAGAAAAACTTTACTCGGGAAAAGTGGCTTTAAAAGTGGTGTTTTTGACAATATAAATTGGGTGAAAATAGAGGCATATAAAGACTCTTGACTTTCCACAGGGTAATATTAATAGTTAGTTTTAATGTTTATAAAAGTTTTGAGCTACATTAGTTATTAATGTTAGCTACACAGCTAACATTTAAATTATTTTCTGGTTATAAGTTAGCGTTATGTTTCGCTAATTAATACTGGTCTGCACTATCTTGTCCGTTACTTGGTAACTGTGAACAGTAAAGTTACTTAGTTTTCTAACTTTTTTTGTTGACCTATATGTAAAAAACAAAATCTTATCTACTCTATGCTGATTTTTAGAAAGTGATGCCAGCCTCCTTGGTGTCTTTGGCCCTTTTGGTAAAGAAATTAGGTGCTGCACAGCTTACAACCAGTTGCGGCTCATTAGTGGCGATTGTAAACAATACACAGGTAAGATGGTAGGCAGGTATCCCATTAGTTATGATGTAATGTTGCATCTACTGTTTTATATCTTTAGTCCACCCTCTATGATGGATGTCTCTCAGTGATTGATTAATATTGTAGAACTTGTAAGTACTGGGCTGTCTGTCTGTGACACACACTGAATTAATTCTAAGTGGAAGTTTTCACTGGAATGGAAATGTACATGGAATATCTTCTTTTTTAATACTGCTATTGATATTATGGTTTGGTGCTGAAATGAACAAAACAATCTGCCGAATGTTGATTATGGTTAAAAGATTATCAATCGAAAATGCACATTCTGTTCAGTCTTCTGGGTTTTGGATTACTGTTTAAACAAAACTATTTTATTTATTTTATTTTATTTTGACCTATGTTCTGACACTTATTACACTAAGTTGGAGCCCCCTTGTTATTCATGGTTCAAAGGAGTTTTTTGTGTTCATTACGGCATCATTTAGACAATGGAACCACTCTAAAAATATAAAATGATGCCCTCAAATCCCTTAATTTTCTCCCACTACCCTTGATCTCACTTGAGAGAGTGACTGACATTAAAGGTCTTTCCTTTAATTAAGGTTTCGGATGTTTTGAGCAATTTTGATGGTGAACTTGTATTAAGTTTGACAGTGTATTTGGAACTTCTTTAGTCATTTTCTAAAGTGAATTTGGAACTATTTGGAACTAATTAAAAACAATTTGATCAATCTTAATGGGTAATTTGGAACTTAAGATGGAAGTTTGAGGGTTAATTTGGAACCTTTTAAATGATTATTGAGTGAATTTGTTTTTTGAGTCATTCTGAGAGTACTTGAGGACTTAAGCTTAATGGCCATTTGAGGCATAGGGACAGCCTTTTTGGAGTTCACAAGTCAACACAAGAAAACGAAGGCTTAAAATCACTTAAAAGAGATGACCTTTTGTTTTAAAGATGAATCAGAGTTTTGACTTTGACATTTCTTTGTGACAGGATGAAGGTATCGTATCGAGGTCATTTTCTTCACAACATCTATACCAATTCATTCATTGACTCTCCAGAGTTCAGGTCCACTGAGATGCACAGAGGAGAGAAGTTTCAGGTAATTAGAAAATCAAATGAAGAAATAAATAAACTCTTTGTGCCTTCATTGCTTAATTGTGTCAAATGAAGACTTACCTGCCTGGTCATCTCCACATAGCCTTAAAGACTGCTGTGGCAACATTTTAATATTGAGTTAGAGCTAGTGGTGTAACGGACCACTGTCGATCCGTGATACGGATCAGCACACATGTGATTAATTACAGTTAACCATCACAGTATGAAATAAAGTTTTACTGACAATCGTTATCCGACAATATTCAGTAAAATATGTAGCTATATATATATATAGCTGTAACAAGGGGATCTGTATCTTCCAATATGGATCATAAGTGATCAGCAATTAGTCAGCAAAAAAAGTGATCATGGATCTTTAAAAGTTATATTTGCCCCCTTTTTTCTTTTGTGCTGATCTGATCTGTGATCCGATTTGTGACTCTGATCCATGATACGATCCGAACCGTGAGTTTTAAGTATCCGTTGCACCACTAGTCAGAGCTTAAACCAGCTGCTTTTTTGAAAGACAAATTATGTGTTTGACAGGTGACCATCATGGCAGAGGAGAACTGTAAATTCCTGTGTTGGTCTCGAGAGAGGCTCACCTACTTCCTGGAGTCAGATACTTTCCTAAATGAGGTGTTCAGGTACCTCATTGGCAAAGACATCACCAACAAACTGTACTCTCTGAATGACCCCACACTCAGTGACAAGGTGGGTCCAGGTCTCATGTCAAATTTATAATAAAAACCTTTTCGTGGCACAAACACTGGAGTAACACATCAACCCCATAATGAATGAAAGCTACAAAAATGCTCATTGTATAGATGGTGGTGTTGTTGATGATGATGATGACGGTGGTGGATGTGTTTCAGGCTGTGAAGAAGATGGACCGTCAGCCCAGCCTGTGCTCTCAGCTGTCTATGATGCAGATGAGGAACAGCATGGCGAGCAGCAGCGACACTGATGATGTCCTTAACCAGATCCTACGAGGAGGTTCTTCTGGATCATCACTCCGTAAGTCACATTATCACCTCACAAGATTTCATGGCATAGCCATTTGTTTTCAGGTTATTGTAACCATGAGTGTCTTACAGCAGACAAGTTCACGAGTATTCCATTGGCTGATTCCCAAATTATTAAAACCTTTAATTTGAAATAATCAATTGTATCATAATAATACAAGTACATCTACGTTTAAAGCTATTACAGTTATGTGTTGAATTTCAAAATGATTATAGCATTATTCATATTTTTCAACGGTTCACATATAATATGAACAGTAATTTCTAATTTTTCATGCGTTTCTCCTAAGAACATCCTGCAACACGAGCCGTAAGTGTGCCACAAAAGCCCCTGCAGTGCCAAACCTCTTTTGGCAACAAAACAACTCTGTTTAGGACTTTAGTTACATACCGTAATTCCCGATTCTATGAGTATAGGCTCAGCCCTCTAAGAACTATAGTTATTGGGTTTATCCCATGGCAGCACTGCACAACTCCAAGCGCTTTTACAACACATGTCATTCACCCATTCATACACTGATGGCTGGGGCTACCATGCAAGGTGCCACCAGGACATCAGGACAAACTAACATTCACACACCGTAGGCACTGCTTACGAGAGCAATTTAGGGTCGGGGATCGAACACAACTAATTTTCCCTCCAAGAGCTATCGCTATTGGGTTAAGGGCAGAGCAGGATATGGTCCAAGCACAAACACACCCAATTTAAAACAGTAATTGTTGTGAAAGATGAGATTTCTCTGGTGGAATGCGATCTGATGCTTTCCGAACAATCCATGTCAGAGGAGAGATACGCCTGTGAAATAGCCTCGCATGGCCATTGCGAATGGGCGCTGTGCAGGGGTTCGAAGAGGGCTTTAATCAGCTTGTGTAAAACCAGCGCCAAATCCCACTGGGCTAAAGAGTGTGACACAGGTCTGTGCCTCTGTACGCCTTTCAGAAAAGTTTCCTCACAAATAGCAGCAGCATATGTTTTAATTGTGCTGAAAGCCAAATGTTGGCTTTACACCATCGCTGAAAAGCTGACTATTTGGCTGTGTAAGACGCTCTGGTAGATGCATCTCTCATTCTCGGAATAGTACGCAAAACATTCTGAGAGAGGCCAAGCTTCTCTAAGCGCTCCTCTGCCCACAGGCGCTGGCCCCTACAGAGTCACCAGGTAACTGCCACAGGACGTGCCCGTTCATTTCATCCTCCAGCACTCGGTCAAGGAATTCGAGGGAACCGACTCCATGCATTGCCATGACACACAGAATCGATACGCAGACGGATGAACCATCTCTGCAGCCATCTCAATGCTTCCTCGGCAGCTCCTGAGGGTTGGACCAGAAGCAGGCCATCCGGTGGTGCTTAGACCTTCTCCGCTTGCTATGGCACTGGAAAAGCTGGCCAAGGTGGCATGGGAAGCAAAGGAGGAGCAGGGGGAAGGTGCAGCAGCGCTTTTCTGCCATGAAAGCTGATCCTGGTGGCCTGTCGGTGATCGTAGGGGTGTGGAGGTTGTGCACCAGGCTGGGTTCAGACAACATGCCTTCTGATGTCATCAGCTTCTTCAGAGGCTTCTTCATGTTGCAGACCATCTCGTGAAAAAGAAGTCCAAACAGTGCATTCAGACTGATGGGAACATCCATGAGGAGCCATCTGTTTGGGGGTCATGATGGCGTTTGAAGGCTAAAGCCTCTTCCGGCAATGTGCTTACAGGGAGATGTTATTGGCTGCAGCAGAGGCCTGGAAGGCGCACTGATGAGAGTGGTTTCTGGTGTTTTTACAATTACAATTTGTAATGCACCATGTCTAGCACTACAAACATCCACGAGAGAAATGGAGTCTAACTCGTATGTTCAGTGTCTGACGGTCACGGAAATGCGCAGTTGCTTCAGCGGTACCGCCGATGTGCACAGAGCTGGGGCCCGTACATTGCTGCTTGCAGCTCAAATAATCCTTTTTTGAATGACTGTTTTTCATTTTATTTATGTAAATTCTTGAGCACAGCTAGAAATAAAAATATCTAGCTTTGCAAATTACCCCCCAAAAGTTATAATAACAATTAATCTAACCATTTGGCAGTACCTCTGCAGCTTCAAGCTAGAGCTCTGAGATCCACTAATGGCCCACTATGGTTGAGAATAGCTGGTTTAGAAAAGGATTGTGGTTTGTGTTAAAATAAGTTTGCTTATTACGCAATTTACACAGGTGGCGCTAGTTAGTAGGTAACAAAAGTACCCTTAAAATAGGTTAATATTGAGTTTTTTGTTTTACAAAGCACAGGACCAGTATTTCCCCTGTTCCTTAGTGAATGCAAACCCAGAACTTCCTCCATGTTAATTTTGTTGGCTTGATAATTCATTATAATGTATATTTTTACATGTTTCCACCTGCCATGTGGAGACAGCACTCTGCCGCTCCCACTTTCTCTAGTTTACTGTTTTAATTTTTTTATTTATTCCATTTGCCTGTTATTTTCTGTTTCTGGATCGATGTTAAGCTACTATCAATGAACTATAAACATTAACCCTGATTTTTTTATTTATTTTTTTCTAGAAAAATCCCCTGGCACCAAGACCTCCTCAAAAATGAAGCCCATAGAAGAAGGCATGGAAGATGATGTCTTTGAAGAATCTGCTTCTTCCAAGTTTCGCCGTATGCCAAGCACTTCCACTGAGGAAGTGTAGCCAACAGGGGAAGAATACACAAGATAAAATTAATGCACTTCTTGTTTAGCAACAACAACAACTAGAATCTGATAGATACACCTGCAAGGCTGACACTACCTTGTGTTATTTTCTTAAGTAAATGGATATCTGCCTGCTGGCAACAAATGTCAGTTGAGAAATTTCAAAGATATGTTTGTGGTCATTTCGAAACGGTGTCTCCATTACATAGTTTGCCCATCAGAGAGCACTGAAAACTGTATTTTTACACTGTTAAATGTTCTTTTTAGAAGCCACTAGAAATAACTTCAGGGATGGCTCCAGGGGGCCTGGCTCACCCCCAGATCTGCAATGTAGCCCCTATAGAGTTAGGAGCAGTGTGTGATATTGTGCTCTATACACTATAAACCCAAACAGTGCCTACTGAGGGAGGGTCCTTTTTTTTATTGGTGAACAATACTAACATAGAAACAGCTGTTTGCAAGTCTCTAACTCCTCCTCCCTCTTTCTTGTTGACTTGAAGAGAGAATCTATAAGAATTGCATAAAAAACCATGCTGTGTCACAAGCACCCCCTTCAACAAACAGTGCTGTCCATGGACCTAACGCCACAGCTAAGCGATAGAGTCACATCATGTATCAGCCAATAATGTTGTTGTTTTTGCTATTTTTCTATAGATGCATATTGCTTAAACAGAGGAGGCAAAAATACAACTGGCCAACTAAGATCTTCAGCCGAATCAAGACACTGAAATGCCAGCCTACGGATTAATGTCTGCCGCTGGGTCTGTTGGGCCTTTTGCAGCTTCAAGGAAGTTCCTCAGAATAGCAGATTTGTCAGTTTCCTGATGTTTTCTTGAAAACCTGATTTTCTTTCCCAAAATCCACTTTTAAGATATTCTCAGCCTGAAACATCTTTTTGGGAGCATAAATGGTGAAAACGCACCTTTAGGCAGTAAAGTGGTGAAAGCTTCAGGTTTTCACAAAAACAAAAGACGGTTATGTCAAAGACACCACGCAGCACATGTTCAGCCCACTCTGAACTTCATGTAATAAAACTAGTAGCTTAACTACATTTTGAAGTAACTTTGTGGTAGTTTAAATACATTACAAGCAATTTTGGGCCATAAAAGGAAATATTTTACCATTCCTTCTCGACTGTAAATCAACCCCTTTGAGCAGACTGTTTTAGGTGTTAAGATTGCACAAGTCAGATGTTACAAAACTGAGACTTTTTTAGACCATTGCTCTGAAAAGGTGAAAGTTAACAAAATGCAAGACGCAAGCATTCCCTGTTTTAGCCATTAGATCATGTGTGTAACAACTTTAACAACAGAATATTTGTGAGGATTTTCAATTTTTTGTGAGAAAATATTCTATTCAACAATGTATTCTTTTTAAAATGTTGAACCAGAAAGCGGTGCATGGATGTCGAATAAACATTTGGAGTGAAATGTCTGGTCCTGATACTGTTAGTTGTATATTAAAGCTTTAGATTAAATTAGTATTGGGACTTCCCTGTTACAACCCATAAAATGTATGTGGCCGGTTATCTAACTGAGTTGTTTTTGACAATTCAGTTCCATCACAAAGGCTATATTCTCTGAAGGCAGAGTAGAAGTGTGTTCTCATATTTGTAGCAATGGAGTGCCCCCATGTGGCCATAATGTGACACCTATTACAATAAAGTCACTGAAGTTGTGATAGTTAAACATCGACCCACTGAATAAGCCAATTTAATAAATCATAAGGCTGCAACTAATGAGTTTGACTAACTTCACCTAATAGTTTTTTTGTTTTGTATATCTACTTTTTTTTGCACCATTTGTTGTTTTAAAATGTACTCATTAAACTAAAATAAATGGCCTTGACTGTGGGTGTTATTGATTTAGCTCTGACTTCAAATTATTATTATTAATTATCTTTTCTTTCACAAAATCCACTTTAAAGTTATCCTCTGCCTGAAACATCTTTTGGGAGCCTAAAATGTGAAAATGGACCTTTTGGCAGTAACTTGTGAGGCACTTTTTGAAGAAAATCAAGTAAACAATGTTTTCTTTCACAAAATCCACTTTTAAGCTATTCAAGGTGAAAATACACCTTTAGGCAGTTAAGTGAGGAAAGCATCTGGTTTTCACCTTTTAGGATCCCCAAAGGTCCCTGAATAGCGTAAAACTATATATTTGTGAAAGAAAACATAGTTTACGTGAGTTTCTTCAAGGAAGGGCCTCAGAATAGCAGACTTTTCAGTTTCATTATGTTTTCTTGAAAACCTGATTTTCTTTCACAAAAACCACAAAATGTCTTTTGGGATCCTATAGATCAAATGCAACTTTAGTCAGTAAAGTGGTTAAAGCATCAGGTTTTCATGAAAACATCATGAAATGGAAAAATCGGCTATTCTGAGGCACTTTCTTGAAGATAATCATATAAACTATGTTTTCATTCCCAAAATCCACTTTTAAGATATTCTCAGTCTGAAACATCTTTTGGAAGTCTAAATGGTGAAAACGCACCTTGAGACAGTAAAGAGGTGAAAGCTTTAGGTTTTCACGAAAACAAATGATGGTTATGTCAAAGACACCACGCAGCACATGTCCGGTTTACAACACCATCGCTTTCTTTCAAAAGATCGGCCTTCATTGAACATTGGTTCCTCCATATTCAATGCTTTCGTTCAACTTGTAAATCCTGCCCCAATTTCGCCGATCATTGATTAACAGAACCTTTCTCCTTCAAACTTCGTTCAACTGGTCAGTGTTTCCACTACTTCCTCGAACAGTACATTATAACCTTAAGGCGAGAGTTGAGTCTAGCATGATAGCAAGTGAAACAAGAAACTTAACTTTAGTAGGATCATAATGGTAAACCAGTTCATCCTTGAAATGCTCACTGAGTCAACTAAAAAAAAAGCTCAGGTGTCCCCCCGAACCTGGCATTAATGTCCCTGCTGATTCAGATGGTACTGACAATACCATGACGATAATACCCGCCTTTGTTCTTGTGGTTTCTAAGTCAACTGGAGCAAACTGTGACTTCCTGCGAGTAAAGGCTGTGATTTTTACCTGAGCCATTATGCCACCTAAAGTGTTCTGTACTTATCGCTCCCAATACTGTGCCCTGTGGTGCTTTTATGAAGACCATGTTTTTGTTCTTGTTAGATGGACAATCCATAAACAAGAAACACTTTTTTTTTATGTTTTCTGAATTGGCATGGTTTTCTCTTTCTGGCCAAAATTAATATGAATCAACATGAATTAAAGGACACGAGTGAATACCCTAAAATAATGTTGAAACTTTAAATGCAGAAGACAGGAAGGTTGTAGAAACATTAAACTTTAAGCTTAATGTTTCTACACGGAACACGCTGGAGGGATTATATCTCCCAGCTGGCCTGGGAACGCCTCGCGATCCCCCAGAACGAGCTGGAACATGTTGCGGGTGAGAGGGAAGCCTGGGTCGGCCTGCTGGGCCTGCTGCCACCGCGACCTGACCCCGGATAAGCGGATGAGAATGGATGGCTGGATGGTTTCTACAACCTTCCCATCAATGTCAGCATCAGCATCTGGAATGTATTGAACAATTTCTTCACAGGGAGGTAGGGACTAAGAGTGCAAAGAGTGCAAAATCTGGAATGTAGACCAGTGCAAAATAAAAAATGTCATCGTCACCCACAAATGCACTTTGGTCATAGAAGAGGAATGGTAAATGGACTGTCCTTTTCTAGTATTCTTATGACTCAAGCGCTTTAACACTATGTCATCATTCACCCATTCACACCTATTCATACACTGATGGCAAGGACCATGCAAGGTGCCAACTGCCCTTCAGGACTATCTACTCATTCATACCCATTCATATACCGCAGGAACAGCCTGCGGTTGGAATTTGGGGGTAAGTGCAGGACACATCAACATGGAGTAGTGGAATAGGGGATCGAACTACTGATTCTCTGATTGAAGGACGACGCTGCTCTTACCACTGAGCCACAGTCACCCCTACTGATGAGGAACAAATGTCCTGTGGTTCAGACATACTCTGAACCACAGGCCACCTGCCACTACAAGGTCAACCTCATACACTTTGATTATAAAGTCAAATTCTGAAAAAGAAATACCAAGAATGTGACCAGTATAAAAAACATGCAGCTCAATAATTCACAGAGGCAGGAACCATTCGTGGATAGCAAAGGAAATGTAATGTCCATGAAGGAAGAATATGTAGCTATTTATATATAGCCATATGTTGGTGTAAAAATCCCTCAAGTTGATGATGCAAGACGCAGGAAACAAGTTTTTCCAACTCCAGCACATTATGGGCTATGACAGCATATGCACAATATATTTTCTCTCCTTTGCCTTTCCCCTGCACGCAGACCTGTTGCAATGTTGGTACATGTGAAAAGAATTGTGTTTCCAACCTGAAAATAGTCCATGAGGAACAACACAGAGGAAGTCAGTTTCCTGAGCGCTGTAAGGACCTAAAGATGTGCCAGTAATGCTCATTCTGCATGCCTGTAATTGCATGTAAAAAAGCTTGTTACAGCAAAGTTATGTGACGTGGCCCACAGTTATCTGACCAAGCTTCACTGGCAGGCTTGCCTTGTCCCTGAGGTTGTCGTGCAACGAGGATGACAGTGTTCATATCTTCCAGCCCATTATTACAGTTCTCCTCTAGCATTTTTCCTCAAATGCAAACTTTTACTTTTCTTGTTATACAATATGCCGTCCACACAATTACACATCCACCGTTTTAGATTTGACTACATGGTTGCCATGGGTCTTATTTTAGGCTGAGGCACTGGGAGCCTGCCGAGCTGTTACTGTGAAACATTGTAGACAACTACAGGGGACATTAAGACATTTCTGACTTTTCCCGACCTTTGTTGGCCAGGGAATCACTACAACATCTCTGTTTACAACAGGTTGGAATTGACACAGGGCAAGCTTATATTGCACATTTCAAATGCACATATCCCAGGAACTGGTGGACCGAAGAACAAGTTCCCAGCTCCATTATTTATTTATTTTAGGAATTTTTCGTTAACTAATTTTAGAGCCTTTTTATAGGGTCCCCCCATGATACCTTTTTTTCGTTTTATGAGACGTTGTATAGGGGAAAATAAAAGAAGAGTACTTCAATTTGCCATCTATTGTTGTACTTTAATGTATTTTGATGAAAAGTATTTTTTATCGGGTATATTATATCGGGTAAAATATACCCGACGTTAGTGATGGTGTTACTAACTGCATGTTAGATAGTGTTTTAGGGTTAGACAGGCTTGTCTATGACCTGGTGCACTCATCTATGACCTGGGACCTTTACCGAGGACAGAATAATTGCAGAAAACATTTTTTTTCATGTGACGTTTACTCTCATTGGACAGCCTTAATATGACGTTTGGTTAAAAATAACAACAACAACAAACAAACAACATGCATTGCAAGGCTCTTAAAAGGCCAACTGCCCTGTGCAGCCACATGACTCGCAAACCCCTGGCGACAGCTATGTGCACAGGAATTGTCGAAAGTGCCAAGTATGTGCAGGCTAGTATCACCAGCATGCAAGATTCCATCTATCTATCCATCCCTCATTGACAAATTCATTCAACTTCTTCCTGTTTACATCTAGCCGTGGTATGGCAGCCTCCGTAGGACACACCAATACATCACTACAATAGTAGCCACTTCTAGCTCCACTTCCACGTCCAGTCCAGCAGATGGCGACACAGTTCCAAAAAACAGTTCCAATAACAAGATGGCATGGTAGCTAAACTGTAGGATATACATTTTCATCTATACAATTTTATATAAGCATTGTTGTTTCAATTTCACAGAATCAGTGGACCTTCATTAAGCAGAATATGAAAGTCCAAAGTTTGGTTTGTTTTCTAGAGGATCCTGTTCAGTGAGAAAAGAGTTAAATAAAGTAACCGAGCTGGCTTAGCTATTGAATGGAGTGTGCTCGCTTTTCTGATTCAGTTGTTAAGTAAATGTAAATGTAACCTTCGTTGGAGTAAAAGCTGAGAACACTATTTGTCTTTACTGACACTACACTACATTACCCATGAAACTCATGAGTCATTTCTAAGGTGAAGATGCCAACCAGAGCCCTAAAATCACAGTTTAAGTAAGTTCAGAGGGCACATTTGGTTAATTGATTCAAAATTCATCCAAAATGGAAGTAATTCAAATTGCTGAATGTATGTAAAGAGTTTTACTAAAATTGAAATTCACCATTGTTCAAGTGTTCACCATTGGGATGGCACAGTGTGTGAATATGGGACAGTGTTGTTGTGTTAGTGCAGCAACAACCCCTTCACGTCCCCTCCTGAGTTTATTTGCAGATGTCAGAGATGTTTTCCATGGTCAGCTGGCTGGTGACCTCACAGAGCATGTGATTCCCACACAGCACTGAGAATATGACCTGGGCCCTCCTGGCACACTGGATGTGTGTGTGTGTGTGTGTGTGTGTGTGTGTGTGTGTGTGTATGTATTGGTATATTTTAATTTAGTATTGCACTATTGCACAGTATATGTTTTACTTTTGCCGTTTGGCCTTGTAGTTAAGATGCATTTAAGTTGTACAACCTTTTACCCTTACATTCAGAAGTTTATTACTTGACAGAATTAGAGGGTAATAACTTTATTCCATCACATCTGTTTGCGTGGCACAATATCTCAAAAATTCATAAATGGATTTGCATAAAAGTTGTGTGTGATATTATACAGTGACTGGCCAACAGTCACATTCAAGGCTCCATACAGGTGATGCAATGTTGAACAAAAATGATCACATTCTAGTGTTGAAATTGTATTTTTTTAATGCAGAAAGTTCCAGTTGTTTCTATACAATTGCTTTCACAGTTAGCATGAAAGCATTATGTCAGATCCCACTTATTCATGCCCAGAAATGATATCCCTACATCCCTCAATCCCAAACTATTTGTACTGAATAACTTTATACTTGTCAGATGTACACATTTGAGTAAATTGTTGTATTGTTCTTGTTTTTGTTGTGTATGTTGACAACATTTGGTAGTGTTTGTGTTATAGAATACTGAGCACGGTCATTGAGGTAGATGATTTGCATAATTGGTCTTTTTACACCGGTCTAAACACGTCCACACAGTATTCAGTACATGTGTAAATGCACAGTTCATGACCCCGCATAACTTATGTTGCGTTATTACTTAACACTGAGTATATTACCCCATTTCCTCTAAGCTATTTCATGCATGGGCGTTTGAAGGCCTCTCTCTCTGAACAGAAAACATAATCTGTACAACTGCAAAGCATTTGGCTGGGAAATATTTCCAAGCCATTTCTAGCCTTGTGATAAGGGTACACGATATGACATGAATGACACTTAAAATATACTATACAAATATCCAAACATGCAACATGGTTTCAACACTAACAGTTGGTATGACAGGGAAATCATTGGTTTGTTTCATTTATGATCAGTACAACCACTAAATGACCCAAATGGCTTCTACCCATCAATACCAGTCTACCATGTGTTTGTGTTACTTGCTGGTGAAATTGATTTTAGCTTAGGCAAAGCTTTCACGACTAATGTGTGATATTGCATTTTTACCAAATTTTAAACAATTTCTTTTAATATCTTTTTAAGATCAATAAGATTGGTTAACATTTTACTTCATCTATGTCTTATTGCTCTGCATGGCTAATGTCCTCCACATTAAATGACAACATATTTGGAACTTCACATTGAAGTGTTTACTGATCTGACCCCAATCAGCAGGACAACATCAGTTGTCTGTGCCTTACACGCACGAACAGTTAAGCCCCCTTTAAACAATCAATACTGCATGGTCTAAAGAGATGCAAGTGAGACCCACTCACTTTTGCTAATTATACAGTGAATATCTGGGCTGTATAAAGGATTGTCTTTAGTCTCTTAATTAATAGTAGATGTGTTTAGGAAGTAACATGAACAAAACCAATCAAAGTGTCATCTCCCAGTGCCTTCCCTTCCCTCTCCAAATTGGAGAGGATTAGAATTACAATGACAATGTTACGAATGAAGCTTTGAAGCATCCAGCTATTCGGTAAAGCCCTAAAATTGTGTTAAGTTTGGATTCAACCAGTAAAGGATGATGTTTTTTTATTAATAACATACTTTTGTATAACCCACATAACAAATTGGCGACTAAAATTATACACCATCTGATTGGAACACCGAGTTGATGACAAAACTCAGAGGAAAGAGAAATGGAAAGCCGGAGCGACACAAATCTGATGGAGTAGTAGCGTGTGGAGTACTAGTCACGTAAAAAGGAGACGAGTCAAGTGAAATGTGCATTGACTTGCTACAATGAAAAATGAAATGTGGTATAGTAAAATACTAACATAATTCAGTCAGAACTATCATTTCTGAACTAAAACTTTTAGCATATACACATTTTATTCATGAAATAAATAAACTGTGTAGGAAGAGTAAGCTTAATTATAGATTTACTCATAACTATTTATATTGTTTTATAGTTTGCTGTTAAACCGGAAAATGATAAGTACATTTTTATTTGAAGGTGTAGCAGATTTGAACCCGTACATCTGCCTTTGGACAAGATACCCTCAATTTTGGACAAAGAGACAGTCATGGTTGAGTTGGGTTTGTCACTAACGTACTGCATGGCTAGGGGTGTTGGCTTTTCTAAGGTGTTGGTTTGTTATCGTTTTTCTGTTTTAGATTCGTAATAATATGTGGGTCCTTTCATAGTTTGATTCTCGTTTTCTTGATGCATCATTCATTATTACCTTATTGTTAGTTGTCACATAAACTCAGTAATGTTAATTTTGTGATTTCTCTAACAGAATAACGTAACTTGTTAGCTAACTAACTAACGTTATCAGATTATATTAAAACAGTGACGTACACATGTAGTTAACTATGCAGGAAAGCTTCACTATTTATTTCACTTCTATAAAACTAAGGCATAAAAGTTGCCATAGAGAAGGAGTTAACGTTAGGTCAAAAGCAGAAGAGAGGCAATGTAACATTAACATGACCTAATTTAAGCATTCAATTCAATATTGATTGAATATTGATATTGAAGTTTTGTACTGGATTCAAATGTAATGTTTTTATATTTTACAAACATTGGTACATTTTTTGGGAAACTTTTGGGAAACTTTTCTAGATGAGGACATTTGTGCCTGCCAGTAATTTAACAGATATTAGAGGGATTTTGTCCCAATCTCAACCTGGAACTCAACCCTTCACTGTAACATCCCATTAGTTTCCTCATGTCTCTGTGTCTATCTCTGTGTGTGTGTGTTTCCTCTGATTGCACTCATCCTACTCACCTGCCCGGTCCACCCAGCTACCTCCAATCGTCTCATCACCCCACTCATATATACTCCCCTGCTTTCCCTACTCCAGTTGTCAGATCGTCATTGTTCTTCCCCTTGTGCTCGTCGTGTGTCCCGTGCGGATCCCTTGTGTTTTCGCAAGGATTTTTGACTTTGCCTGTTGTTGGTTTTTTGCTCGCTTTAATATTTGTTTACTACTTTTGGTGACCAGTAAAGACCTTTACTTTCTAACTTTGCCTCGTCTTCTGTGTCTGTCTCTGCAATTGGGTCTTAGCTCAGCCCTGAACCTTGACAGTACGATCTGACCAAAGATGGCCCTCCAGACGCAAGGAAAGAGACTGTACGACCACGATCAGCTGCTCTCCGGGTTTGGACAGCGGGGTCCAGGAGCTTCATGCTCGCCAGAATGCGGTTCAAACCTCCATAACGGACCAGATGCAGGGTCTCAGCCTCCAGATGCAGCAGGTGCTCGCCAGCCTCAACCCTCAGTCGCCGGCGGAGCCAGTACCGCAAGGTCCACCGGTCCCAGTGGTGACTCTACCCGACTCGCGCCCCGAGTGCCACACATTGAGAGGTACGACGGTGGCTCTGCTACATGTCGCTCTTTTTTTTCACTCCGTTCACTAACCTTCGACCTCCAGCCCCTGTCCAACCCCACCGAACGGTCCAGGGTGGCGTTCATCATTACAACCTCTCAGGGAGGGCACGGGAATGGGCTACAGCAGAGTGGGACAAACAATCTGCCATTTGCCGCTCTGTTTTGGATTTTGCCTAAGAAGGGTGTTCGACCACGGGGTCCCGGGTAGAGTCGGCCCGGGGACTTTTTTCTCTCCGACAGGGGAGCAGCCGGGCGGCTGATTATGCCATTCGCTTCCGCAGCGGACAGCCAGTGGAACTTTCCATCTCTGGCAGACGCCTTTTGGTTTTGGACTCTCTGAGGAGATTAAGGATCAATTAGCACGTCTTGATTTACCCACAGACCTTGGTGGCTCTGGTTGTCAAGCTTGATAACCGGCTTTACGCGCGAGAGATGGAGAGACGCCAGGCCAAGAGGAGACCTCCTGGGTCCTGGGGGCAGCCCTCTCCACCACGTCAGCCGGACCTACGCCCTAGCTCCGGGTGGAACCGCCACGCCGTACCCTCAGCACCCCCTGGTGGAGAAGGGTAGCCCATAAAACTAGGCCGCACTCGTCTCTCAGCTGAGGAGCGTTGGTGTCGACTAAAGGAGGGGAGGTGCATGTACTGCGGGCAGCTGGGACACTTCCTGGATAGGTGCCCTTCAAAAAGACCTGGCTCACCAGTAAGAAGAGGATTACTGGTGAGCCAAACCCTTTCCCCCTCACTTCCTCCCAGACCCCTGACGCACGTTCTCCTATCGTCGCCTGTTACTTCTCTGGAACTAGCAGTAATTATCGATTCAGGAGCAGATGAGAGCTTCATCGATCGGGGGTTGGCAGAGCAACTCCAGCTACTGTTGGAACCCCTCGAGCCCCCCCTATATGCCAACGCCTTAGACGGCCGTCTGCTCTGTCGTGTGACTCATCGCACCCTACCACTAGGCCTCATGTCAGGTAACCACTCTGAACATGTCTTCCACGTCATCGACTCACCTCAGTTACCCATCATTCTTGGGTATCCCTGGTTACAGAAACACAACCCGAACATTAACTGGCTTACGGGGTCCATGGTGGGGTGGAGTACCAAGTGTCACTCATCTTGTCTTCTATCTGCCTCTCCTGATGTGCCTTCCAAGCCTCCTGGCCCTTTGGCAGATACCACAGACATCTCTGGGGTTCCCCCCATATACCTGGACCTCAGGGAGGTGTGCGACAAGACCCGTGCCACCTCCCTACCCCCTCACCGTCCCTACGACTACGCCATCGACCTCCTCGCCGGAACCTCCCCTCCCAAGGGATGCCTCTACTCGCTGTCTGCCCCGGAGAGGGAGGTGATGAGCCAGTACATCAAAAACTCCCTGCACTCTGGTATCAGTCGCGCCTCTTCGTCCCCAGCAGGAGCTGGTTTCTTCTTTGTGTAAAAAGGACAAGACACTACGTCTCTGCATCGACTATCGTGTCCTCAACGACATCACCGTCAAGAACAGGTACCCACTCCCACTAATTTCCTCTGCTTTTGAGCTATTGCAGGGGGCCTCCATTTTCACTAAATTCGATCTGAGAAATGCTTATCATCTTGTCAGAATCAGGGAGGGGGACGAGTGGAAGACTGCTTTCAATACTCCCAGTGGCCACTATGAGTACCTGGTTATGCAGTTTGGTCTCACTAACGCTCCAGCTGTGTTTCAGGCCCTAGTCAATGATGTTCTTAGGGACATGTTGAATATATTTGTGTTTGTATACCTGGATGACATCTTAATCTTTTCCAAGAGCGAGAAGGAACATGAGCAGCATGCCAGGAGGGTTCTGCAGCGGCTTCTGGAGAATCAGCTGTTTGTCAAGGCAGAAAAGTCAGTTCCTTGAGGTCGATGCCTCCAACATGGGGGTAGGAGGGGTTCTCTCGCAGCGCTCCCCCAAAGATAACAAGGTCCACCCGTGTGCTTTCTTCCAAGAGGCTGTCTCCAGCAGAGAGGAACTACGATGTGGGAACCCGGAGCTGTTGGCCCTCAAGCTGACGTTAGAGCAATGGAGACACTGGTTGGAGGGGGCTGGACAACCATTTCAAGCATGGACTGACCATAAAAATTTGGAATACATCCGAACGGCAAAGAGGCTGAACTCCAGACAGGCCAGCCTCTCTTCCGGGTTCCACCCCCAGTCCAACGGTCAGACGGAGCGTTACAATCAGGAGATGGAGACTGGGCTCCGTTGTATGGCCTCTCAGAGCCCCACCTTATCGAGCCGACAACTGAACTGGGTGGAGTACTCGCACAATTGTTTTGTCTCTGCCACAGGTCTCTCCCCTTTCCAGTGTGTCTACGGGTACCAACCCCAACCTGTTTCCAGACTTCGAGGGAGAGGTTGCGGTCCCATCCGCACAGGCGCTGGTGCGTCTGTCATCTAACCTGGAAGAGGGCGTGGGTGATACTACTACGGATGTCCGGTCACTACAAGAGGACAGCGGACAACCGGAGAGGGGGCGTGGCTTATCTCCGTGGAAATAGTTAATTTCTGCCATCCACCATAGAATAAATAACCACTATTTCTACTTTGTACGTGTTGTGGAAGTCCCACAAACGTGGGAACATCAGACGCCCTCGTGTCTGGGTTCACAGCTTCTCCAGGTTCGGGATGAAGCCGCTTCCAGACTATCAACGTCGCAAATTTTTCGCGTCGCGTCATTCTCGCCGCCCGACGGAAATTCGCGTTATTCACAACCATTCGCGTCTGTGCATTGACTTTGTTTGTAATCTACTCGCGCGGAAAATTCGCAACACGTTTGTTGTGAACGCAGCATAAAGGTGTGTGAGCAGGTGAGCCCCAGACCACATCTGTCACATGTTTTTAGCAGCTCACAATTATGTGTTGTAGAGTTATGTCCCTCTCAACTGTGACAAAAAAAGCTTTGCACAAAGTTAATGTAATAACGTGTGTTTGATGATATTTGTCTTTGTTATTTTCTTTAAAAGTTTGATCTTTGATAGATTAATGTGGGTTTCTTAAACCTAAATCAAAATGATTTATGTTATAATAACAGAGAAATTAGCTTACAGACGTTTTTATATTTATATAGATGCATGTACTATATTTTTACACTTGAATAAATAATAATCAAATGCAGAGACAGTCATTTAACAATATGTTAGGGAGTAGTTACATTTATACATTTTTACAGTTACAACCGGCCATTTGAGGACAGCCATAATGCTGATGTGGCCCACGGTGAAAATGAGTTTGACACCCCTGCTTTAGAGGAAAGGACGTCTCATTTCCCTTAAATCAGGTTTCCTCACATGGTTTCCTTGGGTACATCCCAAGTCTCTTTGTCATTTCCTCACTCCTCGATCCTCGCTTGAACTGGAAGTTGCTCTGCGCCGCCATATTGACGGCCGTCCCAAAGCTCTTGTTTGCGGTCGAATAGTCCCTTTTGCTTTGGAAGGTTCCTAACTGAGTGAAATGACCCAAAAGTATCGAAGTGGCCGCCATGATAAGAGTTGTTCGAATTCTCTAAATGCTAAGGAAAGGTGCTTCAATGCTTCCTTTATTAGCTCCTTTTGCATAGGAAACACTGGACCTTCCTTTACCAAAGGAAAGGAGCTAATTCCGCCCCACAATTCTTTGCGGCAGCAACAATTAAAGTGACACACCATTTGGCCGTTCACGAGAACAAACGATCATTAAGACAAACACAGATCATGTAAGTAACCGTTGCCATAACTTGGAGATGCTTAGATGTGTTGAACTTTCAATAATCTGTTAAACCTGCTGGCAAACTACGAATGTTACATTGCTATTGCTGAAACTGCTGTAAACTGATTTATGCTATTTCATATGCTCTTCAGCATTTAATTCAGCATGTTTGAAACTGAAGAATGAGACAGTATAGTAGCTTTGTACTCTATATGACAATCCCTTGGTTTTACTTTTATATTCCTTCTTTAGTTTCTATTCCAACCTTTTACTTTTACTTTTAACCGGGTTGTCAGCGTTTATGTCGTCTGCATGACACAACACTGTAAGAACACACGGATAAAGTATCTAGTATCACCATGTCGATCCTTGGGCAAGACACTTAGCCCCAAATTGCTCCTGTAGCTGTGCCTACGGTGTGTGAATGGTAGCTACTCCTAATGGGCAAGTGGCACCTTAGCCCCTCCCATCAGTGTATGAATGGATGAATGATGTCATGTAGTGTTAAAGCGCTTTGAGTGGTCGGAAGACTAGAAAAGCGCTATACAAGTACAGGTCCATTTACCATTAGCGGCCACCATCATCAGAAACAGACGTCGCTTCACGTGACGCTTTAGAGGAAAATACGTCTCATTTCTCTTAAAACATATTTCCTCGTTTCCTCTCTCCATTGCATGGTTTCCTTGGGTACATCCCAAGTCTCTTATTTGTCATTTCCTCGCTCCTCGCTTGAACCGGAAGTTGTTCTGAGTTGCCATATTGACAGACGTCCCAAAGCTCTTACTTCTGCTCTGAGGAGCGAGGAAGGATCTCAATTGGTAGATTTTCAACTGGCTTTGTATCACTGCAGTGCTTGTTCCTAAAAGACCGAATGATGCAAAATGGCCAGACAATAGCTGGTAGCTGAGCAGAGAGCTCCAGGTACCGTTCATCTGCATTGTACTGGCTGTGATACTGAGCTGGTTGAAAATCTGCAAGGTTTCCCTTCCATCTTTGTCCCTAACAGGTGAGGTGTGTGGAACAAACAGTCCTCTGTAGCTCCATATCGTGCTAAACTCTAAGCCTGCCCACTCTTTAGCTGTCCAATCAAATGGTAAGAATTTGATCCCTATTCTAACTGTACACAGCTCAAATATTCCATTTCATTGGAGAATACGTCACACCACAGAAGATAAATAGGCTCTAAATTACGTTTAGCTGGGACTTTTAACTCAAATATTCTTTTTTTCTCCGATTTCAAATCTAGTTAGAGTACAGCCCCAAAACAACTTAAAATCATGTCCTTCATGCACTGTAATGACTTATTACATTGAAATATCAAAATGTCCAGCCACTTAACAGCAAAGATGTTATCACAGTAATTTGTTGAAAGTGTCTGCACTTGATTGCTTAATTTTGCCAATACATTGTGTTTTCTGTTTGTGTGATAATTTTTGTCTACTTTGTATATCTTCCAGGAAAAGATGCTGGGTCCAGAAGAGGGACAAAGAATGCGTGATCCAAGGCTGAGGTTGCAGTGGTAATGCGCCATTTCAAAGATCACATACGTAAAGATAACCTGGCCACCAAGAATGAATGCAGTCACTGCAATTTGTGGGAAGGACAAGTCTTGGTACAAAGAACTTTGCAAAATGTCAGAGATTCTGTTAGAAATCGGGGGAACAGCTGAAAAGAGACCGTCACAGAAGCTGTAAACAAGCTTTTGTGTGTTTTTTTGGTGGTTTTTTTTGGTGCTGTGGCCATGTTCCAAAAATGGGTATGTTCAGTATTTAGCAGAAAAACAAATTTGAGTTATTGTTTAAAATCATGTTGTGTGGCAAAAACAGAAGCTGTAAACCCAGAGGCAACCATTTGTGTTCTCTTTTGCATTGTGTATGTTCTAGTAATCCCTCTGCATCATCACTTATGAGAAGAGTGTAGTGATGTCGAAAGTAGTGACCAGATTACATTGCTGTCATTAATTCAAAATCCAGTAATGTGGTTGTGGAGAGCTGTGGCTGTGTTTCTTTGTGGTTTAGAACATAACTGCCTTCAAACCATTAGTAAATAACGGTATATTTTTGATTCGCTGCTATGTTTTCACTACTGCCGCTCCCTCTCTTTATTCATTCTGTAGCTCTCTCTCTGTCTCTCTCTGTCTGGAGGGCGTGTTCATACATATATTTCTGTGTGAGAACAAGTGCAAAGATAGTAATTTTTATATTAAATTGACTGTTCCAGTATGCTTTGTCCTCTCAGGTTAATGTGTATTTATGTTATGAGCAGGGATTTAAATAGTGACATAATTTTCATCGTATCTTTTCCACTAGTGTCTGTGGCCAGTTGGCATTAACATTGTTTTTGCACTGTTGTGCTTTTATCATGTATTTAATAAAATGTCCCGAACCTGATTTTTTCTTTTTTAAGTAACTAGTGTTAAATAAATTGTCCATCCAGAGTCAACAACCTTGTCTTTCTATTATTTTTGTTCTCTCTGTGGGGAACCATGTCAACCTTTTTATCTAGTTCTCTTGGGGATTCTAACCCTAACCCTACCCTTGATGCCCAAGTAGCCTCTTTACTTTGTGTCGGTTTCATATATAAAACGTAGTGTGATGTTTACATCCCTCATGGTGCATTGGACCTTATTATGCATTACGTCACTTTGGGAATCGCCATTGATGCAATTATGATGCAATGGTAACGATGTAATCTGTTGAAATCAGAAACCGGCAGAAATCAGCTTTCTCCTCCAAACCATGTCCATAGTGCCACAGCTGTGCCATGAATGGACATGCCAGGTTGTGATGTGGCAAGACTAATGACTAGTTTATAGGGAGCACTGTTTACAGCTATTTGGGTTTGGGTTTGTGTAGATCTGGGTAAGTTTAATGACTGAGTAAATGTTGAGTAAAGGGGGCTAAGCCATGACACTACTGTTAATTATTCTATCGTGTAAATGTTTGGGCTTTTATTTTCCTGCATGCTTTTATAGCATGTGAAATCCAATTGTCAAATTGTATTCTGTATTTATTCTTATGTTTGTTTGGACGACAAATTTTGCCATACCAACCTGTAACAAAGCTGACACCACCAACTCCCATCCCCACAGCCTTAATTTCTTAATAAAGAAAACATAATTTATTCTCACTCCTGACTACTTCAAACACCTGTTTTCCTACAGAATGCTCTTTTGTTTACACCCAGATTTCATTTTCACTTACTGTCACCACTCCTTTGCTGCACGGGCATATTTCCAACACCCTCTTATTTGTTTCTGCAAGTTCTTTTCAGTGGAAATCCCCCAGGATGGGAGCTTGTTTCCTGATGAGAGGAATGCTCTAACAGGTTAAGTCTTGCATGCCTATCTCTTGGGATTTTGTCAAGTATTTATCACCTTATCACATCTTAGCTAAAACACACGCACAGATATGACATATCCTTACTATGACTAAACTTAACACAGAAGTAGAGAAAAAGTGTAAACTTCACCAAAGAGAAAGTTTTCAATTGCTTCTAAATTGTGACTTTGTAAATGACATCTCAAAACTAATGGCCACTTTCAATGAAACTTATGGTTATGTTCCCCAGGGGACAAGTTATGATGTTTATGTGGAGCCAGGACCCTTTAGTGGCTCTACAGTTTCTCCCATGCCCACCATAGCTATTTATAGTAGCTTATCTATAAGTTATAAACTTTTGAATACTTCAAGCACAACAAATATCATACGGCAAGAGCAACCCTCTTTACTATCTCTCCCTCTTCTCTTCCATCTAACCCTCACTAAACCAGACCCTGACATACTTGAACTGTTTCACGTGAGTGACTCACTTCCTGCCTGAAGTGAGCAATCCACCCATTTCAAGTATCATGGCAAACTCGGAGGTACTGACCTTTAGAAATCCCAGCAGTTCTCATCTTTAAGATTTCAGTACTGGCGGTAAAAAAGCAAGAGTGTTTGAATGATACATATCCATTTGAAATATCACATTTATTGACCCCATAAAACACACCTTGATCAAATACTTCAAACTCTGGTCTACTGCATGCAGATCAGATGCTCAAAACACAGACATTCACTAATTTGTCAAACACACTTTACATGTCACATAATGTCTGTTTCTTTGCGTCACTGGGCATATATTCCATTTAGAAGTTAAACTAATGCATTAACTGAGAAGTACATGTTGTTCTTATAATAGTATCAAAAATATAATTATCCTAATTATCTAACATGCTTTTATTTTTGAAACAGTTTAGAATTCTTGGAGGACAGAAGGCCAATTTCCCTAAAGGAGAGAGGGCTGCTATGGGGACAGCGGACATGAAATAAAAGTGGTCCATCAGGCTTCACTTCACATGCTGAGTCCCCCTCTAACTCTCACCAGCCTCTGTATATCACCCTACACTTTACTGTTGGATGAAGTCACTTTACTGTTTGTGCACCTTTCATTTATAGGTCCTTCAACTGGAAGTTTCCTGGGTTTCCACTGGGTCAAGAAAGTGGCTAAGCTCCTCATAATTCTCAGGCTTCTCAGCACTGCAAGCGGTCGACTTCTAAGAGATAAATCCAAATTTATCAAGAACATATGAGCAGGAGGGAAAGGTGCTAGAGAGTATACATGGGTATTGTCATACTCTGTTCATGTATTGTAACGTGTGTGTGTGTGTGTGTGTGTGTGTGTGTGTGTGTGTGTGTGTGTGTGTGTACATTTAAGCATGACTAAATATTAGCTGGTTACATACAGCATGTGTGTATATGCACCCAACTGAGACTAACGTAGCTAATCTATCACAATGCAGGCACATTTGCCCCCAGATCTTATTAGTTTAACTCCCAGCTTCCACAGAGTGCCAAGTCTAACACACACAACACTCACAATAACACAAAGGCCATATTATCTCAGTTCCTTCACTTATCTCAAAAGAGCACATCACACTTTCAAACCGTCACCAAGCCAGATTTTACATGAACACTGAAAATACATTTAATTTAATACTGCATCACATTCAAATTTCAGTTGCATTACTTTACATACAATTGTATGTTTAATTACTTTATTAGGAAATATCTGTAACTGTAGTTATTTGCAAAGTAAAGTCAACATCAATAATGAAATAAAATACAATTGTATAGATTGTTTGTTGATTTTTATGTTTTGTTTTAAAGCCACTTTTCAATAATGTGAAAACCACAAACTAAATTCCATTCATCTTTAATAAAATGGTCTAGGTGCAGAAATTCCAGAAACATATCCCAAAACCTGAAAGAATAAATCCAAAATCATCTGCAAACCTAGAAACCTTATTTCTGTATCACAATTTACATCCATGGCCAAATTTCGCTGACCGTGCAAAGCAGGGTGTGGAGTGACGTGTAAGACACCATAAATTCATGCAGGAGACGCATTATATTGTTTGGAAAAGGCAACTCAGTCACTACAATTATAGAAAATGTTCAGGAGCCAGTTAGAGACCCGATTTTGTAAAATACTACACTGCCAATCTACAAACTGCAGCGTCACTTACATAGATTGGTGTCAGTAATCACTGTGCTCAATATTACCTTAGTGCCTATCCTGGACACATGACATTACATCAATTTGAGTGCTGAGTGAAAGACAATCTCACGGCAGTAAGTTTACCTAAATTTGAGACCATGGGTGAGACAAACTCAAAATAGGGAATAGAATATAAATATTTTTGCTATGACAGATTACTTTTCCTGATGATATTACAAGAGAAAAGAGAGATTTATTTGCAAATGGAAAGGACGGCTTACAGAAGAGTCCATTCATCATCTGTTACCGGTTATCCTATTAAGAGTCAGGGGGGTGGGTGGAGCCGGTCCCAGCTGACATTTGGCTAAGGCAGAGTTCACCAGGACTAACAGAGACAGACTTCCATTAACGCTCACATTCAAACAATTTAGGGTCCACAATTAACCTAAGCTGCATATTTTTGGACGGTGGGGAAAACCAGAGAAAAGCCACGCTGACACAGAGAGAATATGCAAATTCCACAAGGAACAGCCAGCAGGTTCAAGCCTGGGCCCCTCTTGCTGTGTGGCGACAGTGCTAACCACCCGACCACCGACGCTAGGCTGAGTG
Source organism: Ophiodon elongatus (assembly GCA_016806645.1). Classification (NCBI taxonomy): domain Eukaryota; kingdom Metazoa; phylum Chordata; class Actinopteri; order Perciformes; family Hexagrammidae; genus Ophiodon; species Ophiodon elongatus. Next base: position 6,741 of record JACSYO010000576.1, on the reverse strand, counting down.
GCATGGCCTAAAATTGATATGGTATAATTTTTAAGCATAGATGGTAATAGAATATATATATTTCAATCCAGAGAGACCAGTCGAATAAAGAAAGGATAATCATTTATTGTTAACAGATGATATGTGATTAGCTGATGGATCTGCAAAGACTGGGCAGAGATGGGGAGGTGGAGGGGTGCGTAACAACAACATGAATGAACTGAAGGTTGTCAGGATTGTCGGAGCGGAGAAGGCAGGACCCAAAAGCAGACTCAGGAGACCGGATAGTCCAGTGCAAAAACAGGGTATTTAATCATACGAACATGGGAAACCGACACGGGAACCAGGATCAAGACACGACGAGGGACAAGACAAACAGGGCTTAAATACACAGGGAGGTGCAGGTGCAGGTGATCAGACACAGGAGGATTCAATTAGACAATCACGAAGACAGGAAGTGAAGTGACACGAGGAAACACGAGACAGGGAACCTTCAAAATAAAACAGGAAACCCACACTTAACACCCAAAACCGTGACAAAGGTAGAGAGACAGTCATATTTAAAAGAGATAGCAGCAAGATGATAGGCTAACCATGTAATTGTTTTGTTGTGCTTATTGATGGAGGAGACCAGCTGATCTCGACAGCTGGTGTCATGATTGACAGCCCCGAACAATGACAGCAAGTAAAAGAGTGAGAAGTGATTGGCAGATGTATGGGAAATAAATACGGGCTTGCAAGAGTATGGTCTTCCGACTGAACTATCGCTATAACGTCATATACTGTATAGTGTTAATATATATTTATTTTTCCTTAAATGTCAATATAATTGGTCTTAAAAGTTAATATAATTGCTTCTGAAGAGGTAGAGCACTGGCATACCGCACCGCTTCAGTTATCAAGCTCCTCTTCTATGGAACCAGCTTCCACTTTCAGTCCGGGGGGCAGACACAGTGACCACATTTAAGAGTAGACTTAAGACTTTCCTCTTTGATAGCGCTTATAGTTAGGGCTGGCTCAGGTTTGCCCTGGTCCATTCTTTCCAGCCCCTTGATATGCTGCTATAGGCCTAGACTGCTGGGGGACAACTTAGGATACACTGAGCTCCTCTATCCTTTTCTCTCTCTCCTTCTGTATGAATTCATGTTCTATAAATGCACATTACTAACTCTACTTCTTCCCTCGGAGTCTTTGTGCTTTCTCGCCTCGCAGGTTTCCACGAATCGTGGTTGCATCTGGACCCTGGTCCTGCCTCCTGGTTCCTTCCGTGGAACTGCTGACGCACATTCTTTTCTATTTTATGTGAATTCAACGTGTTGTAACTCTGTTATGCTGTTCATTCTGTACACATGACATCTATTTTCGTACTCTGTCCATCCTGGGAGAGGGATCCTCCTCTGCTGCTCTCCTGAAGGTTTCTTCCATTTTTCTCCCTGTTGATAGGGTTTTTTGGGAGTTTTTCCTGAGTCGATGAGGTTCTGGGACAGAGGATGTCAGTGTGTACAGATTGTAAAGCCCTCTGAGGCAAATTTGTAATTTGTGATTTTGGGCTATACAAAAATAAATTGAATTGAATTGAATTGAATAGCACATTTTCAACCATCCTGAGGTCAATGTAAACCTTCAAAAAGTCTAAATGTTATCTATTTTACATTTCTTATTGTCATCTAGCAGAAAACACGCAATTCAAATGAATTGGTAACATTTTTGGGGAATTTTAATTAGATATTTGCTTTCATTGGCATTAGTAGTTTTATGTATTATAAGCTTCTTAGAGCTAGTGTGAGGAAGTTAGACAGGTCATAATTCCCTCTCTAATATCTGTCTTATATTGCTGCAAAAACATTTCCCCCACACAGCTGTATTTATTAAAATTTCTAGCCAAAAAGTACATTTTACAAGATTACATTTGAACATATCATGATAGCTTTATAATTTACCTTTCAATACTCACTTTTCCTGAGTCAAGCTTGGAGGCACCATGCAAGTCAATGCAAACTTGTTGCTGTTTAGTTCTGTACGCAAGCCTGTACCTGCGATGACTCTGAGCAGCATGCATGGGAATAAATTACGATATAATAAGTATCTGATTAGTTAGTAGTTAGTGAGGGTAGTTTTAGACTTGCAGTTCAATCAGGAGAGACCAGTCAGATAAAGAAAATATAATTGTTTATTATTAACAGATGTTATGTGATGATAAAGTCTTGACAGAGTCTTTAGCGCTTGGACTCTACAGGGAGATTTGTAATTGAGGGCCGTCTGCCCCGATCAGCAGCAAGATAAATCCCCCCGTGGACTCCAGACCTGATGGTGGTGGAGGCTGATGAGGCTGATAGAATGATGAGTTGATGAAGCTGATGTATCTGCAAAGACTGGGCGGAGATGGGAAGGTGGAGGGGTGCGTAACAGTAACATGAATGAACTGAAGGTAGAGAGACAGTCATATTTAAAAGAGATGTCAGCAAGATGATAGGCTAACAATGTAATTGTTTCGTTGTGCTTATTGGATTGAGGAGACCAGCTGATTTAAACAGCTGATGTTATGATTGACAGCCCCGAACAATGACAGCAAGTAAATAATGAGTGAGCATGCGTGAGAAGTGATTGGCAGATGTATGAGAAATAAATTTATGGCTTTGGCATGTGGTCTGTCTGAGGTCTGTATGGTTCAGTCTTATGACTGAACTTACGCTATTGCTTCATTTGTGACAAATTGTGAATGCTCGGTCTTCTTCACTCCGTCACACATCATGTCACACATGGCTTTGATGTTACTGTCTGTGCTGCTGTGGAACATAGTGTTGAGAGAACATAGAGAACATTGAGTCAACGTAGGGTTAACGCAGTGGTTCTCAAACTTCACGTCACGCCCCACTTTGGAGGAAGAAAAATGTCCATGCCCCACCGCCCCAACAAAATTGTAACAAAATGGCCCATGTCGAATTTCAACTAATAGATAAAGAAAATTGCAATCACTTTCAAGTAAACCAGATTGCTCCATCAGACAAAAACAAAATGTGCAATCACTTTGTTAGAACAATGCAAATAATGTTCTATCTGTGCAAAAATAACTAATATTTGGCAAAACATAGCTTATTGTGGCTGCAATTAACCTGTTTAAAAGATGTTCAGTGAGCCTGCTTTCCACTACAAATCTTTTTAAAATGGGGTGTCAGACTTGATAAGGCCACTCTCAATCCATGCTCCATGTAGAGCTAAGATCTGTACTTTGATTGGAGAGAGGCAACAGCAGAGCAGCCGATCTCACAGAGGTAGGATGTGGCGAAGGGAAGCAGAACGCCAGTGTGAGTCGCCAAGGAGCTTGGCCGTTGCGCATGCGCAAGCGTAACCTGTTAACGGCGTAACGTAAATATTTACACCAAAGTACAAGCATTTCGCCATGTATTTATTAATGACTGCTGTGTTCACACCAAATGCGTTGTGAATTTTTCGTGCGAGTAGATTACATAGAAAGTCAATGCACAGACGCGAATGGATGCGAATAACGCAAATTTCCGCCGGGCCGTGCGAATGACGCGAATAATGTCACGTGAATAATTCGCCTCATTCGCGTGACGCTGTCTTGCGAAAGCCAATCAGCGTTGAGAAGCTCCGCCTGTCATCACTGACGTCTTGCCGCTGTTGAATCAGAAACTATGGAGGAGAAGTTGATCGTCTGGAAGCGGCAGTCATCCCGATCCTGGAGAAACTGTGTGCAGCTACGGATGATATTATGAACCCAGACACGAGGGTGTTTGATGTTCCCATGTTTGTGGGACTTCCACAACATGTACAAAGCAGAAATAGTGGTTAGTTCTTCCACGGTGGATGGTGGAAATTAACTATTTCCACAGAGATAAGCCACACCCCTCTCTGGTGCATCTAGCGCGAATGAAGCGAAATAACCACAAGTAGTCCGGCGAGTAAACTCACGCGGCGCGAAAATTCGCAACGCTTTTGGTGTGAACACAGCATAAGTTTTATGTCCGTGTACTTTGCACTTTCTCAATAAAGTTCTTGAAATAAAAATATTCTGCATTTCCCACTGCCACCAGAGGGGCGCGCCTCACAGTTTGAGAAACACTGGGTTAACGGAACATAACCCAGACCGACATAAATTCATTGCCATAAACAACTGTAAATCCTCCACCTCCCCAGTTACCCATGGTGTCCCCCAAGGTTCCGTGCTTGGTCCCCTCCTCTTCATCATTTACATCCTTCCCCTTGGACAAATCATCCGTCATCATGGTCTCGATTTCCACTTCTACGCTGATGACACCCAACTCTACTTCTCCTCCTAGATCAGGGGTGTCAAACTCATTTTCACCGTGGGCCACATCAGCATTATGCCTGTCCTCAAAGGGCCGGTTGTAACTGTAAAAATGTATAAATGTAACTACTCCCTAACATATTGTTAAATGACTGTCTCTGCATTTGATTATTGTTTATTCAAGTGTAAAAATATAGTACATGCATCTATATGAATGTAAAAATGTCTGTAAGCAAATTTCTCTGTTATTATAACACAAATCATTTTGATTTAGGTTTAAGAAACCCACATTGCTCTATCAAAGATCAAACTTTTAAAGAAAATAACAAAGACAAATATCATCAAACACACGTTATTACATTAACTTTGTGCAAAGCTTTTTTTGTCACAGTTGAGAGGGACATAACTCTACAACACATAATTGTGAGCTGCTAAAAACATGTGACAGATGTGGTCTGGGGCTCACCTGCTCACACACCTTTATGCTGCGTTCACAACAAACGTGTTGCGAATTTTCCGCGCGAGTAGATTACAAACAAAGTCAATGCACAGACGCGAATGGTTGTGAATAACGCGAATTTCCGCCGGGCGGCGAGAATGATGCAACGCGAAAAATTTGCGAAGTTGATAGTCTGGAAGCGGCTTCATCCCGAACCTGGAGAAGCTGTGTGCGGCAACGGATGATGTTATGAACCCAGACACGAGGGTGTCTGATGTTCCCACGTTTGTGGGACTTCCACAACACGTACAAAGCAGAAATAGTGGTTATTTATTCTATGGTGGATGGCAGAAATTAACTATTTCCACGGAGATAAGCCACGCCCCCTCTCCGGCGCTAGCCGTCGATGATCAGTAAAATCTTCCTAACTGTAGGCTGGCTGCTTGTTGAAACTGCATGTGTCGTTTTCTATTTCAACACTTTTGTGTTAAATATGGAAGCCCATTTCCGTCAGTAAAAGAAAAAAATAAGATGAAAATGTAGCCGTGATAATAAAAATATCCCCATGGTAAGTTATAATTATGAGATAGAAAGTCGAAATTATGAGATAGAAAGTCCTAATTATGAGATAGAAAGTCGAAATTATGAGATAGAAAGTCGAAATTATGAGATAGAAAGTGCGCATGCGCTTCAGTGGTGCTGGCTTTTTTTTTTTTTTTTTCTTACATGCGCTGGCTTCACAGGTCTCTTCATCCCCTCGCCGCTCCAACCATGTAAACGATGTTCAAAAGGTAACTATTACTGTTGACTTTTGTAAATGTTAGATGTTAGATATCATTATAAAGTATTTTAATCAGTCCAACGTTTTAGCTAAACAAATAACAACATCGCTATTAACGTAGCTGTTGCATGTTTTTTCAAAGGGGGCTAACTTAATTCAGACTCCACATAGCCCTTTCATCAAGATTTGGTGAGTTTCATCACAGCTGTAAAATATCCTACTAATGTAACATAGTGCTACAGTATGTTGAAAAGTAATGCGGATATTTATATATTGTTGATTAGTTGTCCACTGTCGTTTAGACAGGCGCTTTGCAGTGGAAATGCGGGCGGAAGTGTGTTAGTAAAATTAGTTAGTGAAAGTTAGTGAAAAAAACAACAGTGAGTCTCAAGCATATTTAGGTTCCAGCTTAACTGCTGGACACTTAAATGCAACTTAATGACTTGGAAGACAGTGCCACTTTGATGTGGCTTAAAAAAATGAATGATTCCATATTGCTACGAATAATTTATGCACGTCACCTTATCCAGTCACTATATTGTGTCTCTACACTGCCATGTTTTGCTATTTGTTCAGTACACTTTTTGGTGACTTGACTCAGGCATAAACGTTTGAAGACGGACAGTCGGACATCTACTCTCATTCACACTATATCAGGCCTCATCCCTTCACCAGCCACAGATCAGGTGCCTGTACTGGGCCCCTGTGACAGTGTATTAACCTGTTATGTCGTAGTACTTCATTAAAATATACAAAATGACTGAAATATTTGGTTACACACTAGTTTAAATTTGACAGTAGCCTAATTTATTTTGCAGTGGCTCAAATAAAATAGAACACAAAAATGACTTTATTGCTCTTATCATCATTGCCGTATAATTGTGATAAAACTAAATACTATACTTATACTGTCTCCATCAAAGAGCGTGTTTAAAGTTAATAGGTAACTTGTGTTCATGAAAAAGGAAAAATCCTACTGGGAATGTTATAACAAGTCAAAATTTCTGACATGAAAGAGTCAACTGCAAGTTGTTTTTAACAACATGTTTAGTGTTGAGAAAAATCAACATACAATAAATGAATGTCATTCCAGGTCTTGAGTCACTATAATAGCTAATTGAACAATAAAATATTAAATCAAACCCGGTTAAGAAATTACCCTTTTGTATCTCCTTTTGTACTTAGTTCTGAAATATATACAGTTAATTAAGTACATAAACATGCTCATGGCATATTTAACCATTTTTCATATTTTCAAAAAATAGGATTTTA
>JACSYO010000575.1:0-15186 GCA_016806645.1 Ophiodon elongatus | reverse complement strand
AGCAATCTAACAGCATCATAAATAAAAAATGTATATAACCATAATAACACAAAAAATACATATATATATTTTTTTTTTTAGGGTTAGGATGATGGTGATGTAATGCTTTTGTAATGGTTTGCGTATCTGAAAACACAACTGATTAACGTTTTACATTACTCTTACTCTACATAACAAAAACCTAATCGGAGTACTACTTACCCCGAACACCGTTGATGTACTCGCTCCTCACAAGTGTCACACACTCGACTGCATGGAGACGTCATCCAAACCAGCCGAACTACTTGTTGGTGGACGTTTCTTTTTCTTCTTGCATTCAGCCTGGATTTTAGACTAAACTGAGATCACAAGTTCTTCTTTTTCCCATATTGTATGCATTCAGGTAACTGTTCAATTATAATGTCTGGATATTTCACTTCTGAACATAAAGGTCTAAATCGTTTTTGATTGATTGGTGCTGCCTTGCTTGCACTAAACCTGAAACAGGCAAGCCTTACTTTATCCAATTATCCCAGTTGGATGATCCCAGTTGCCAATGTAACAGATGTGGATCGGGCAATGAAGGAGTTCACTCAACAATGGGTTTTCAGCATTTATTACTCCTGTAGAGGACAATATAACAAAACACAAATTGTCCTTCGGTCTCTCTCTCTTTCTGCTTCTGCTTCCCTCACAATACACAACACCGTTGTGACTAAAGAAAACATTAAACCTAAATTACAACAATTATTTTCAAAACCATGAATAATATCTAAGAGGGAAACAGCGACACCAAGTGGATAGAATAAACAGCTGCGTGAGCTACAGTGACTCAGCAGACACAGCGGAAATTATAACGTTAAACAAAGGAAAACACATACCTGTAGAGGACAATATAACAAAACACAAATTGTCCTTCAGTCTCTCTCTTTCTGCTTCTGCTTCCTAAACATGCAAAACAACGGGATTTACACGGAAAATATATATCAGCGGCCCGACGTAACAAAATGGCGCCAAAGAGGCAAAATGAAACAGCCACAAAAACATATATTTTGACGGTCTGAATGACATGTAACAGCTGGATACTGTGATCGCATTAACAGACATTAACATGTGGAACATAAACGGGTACATTTTTGAAGGACACAACAAAATATGTGTGTGTGATATCATTTTCCACACAACTTACCCTCACGATACACAAGACCGTTGTGAGGGGAAGACGGGACTACGGGAATTTAGGAAGCGCAGAAGAGGAGACGTCATTTGCGCAGGAAACAGATTTACAAAATAAAGCTAAATAAAAATAACTCATAAAGATAAAATTCACTCAATAATATAAACTCAACAGGATTGTTAAATGATAAACGAGGTGCATTCTTAACTCCGTTACACCGACACCAAAAAGGTTGTCCTTGCTGATGGCAGGTTCATCTCAAATATATTTAGCAAACGTGTACGCAGTGCAAGAAATGACACGGGGAAGACAATGAAATACACACACACAATAAAAAGCTTGGTGGTCATACTGGTGTATAAGGAGTTGTGATAAGAGAGAGAGAGAGGGAGAAAGAGAGAGAGAGGGGGGGGAAATTGTATCTTTAAGTCAGACTTTGTTTTAAAGTACCATTTCCCCCCCAGAGGCCAGCATGCTATTAAAACGAAATCCCTCTCACAGTCAAAACTATTGTTAGAGGTTTTTTATTTATTTATTTGTGCATGAGCAGTTATTATGTCTGCATCCATTTCACACTCAGCAGTATGCTGGAACAGTTCAATCACAACAACAAAAAAGCAGAAGAAAGGCATTATTATCTCTCATAATGGCACGCACTGATATGTTTGAAACCACAATAATGTTGAGTTAAAGTGCAGCTATGCGCCGTAAATCAGAGGACAGAAGAGCTTCCAGTTAATTGAGATGTCATGGATTTGCCCCGCTTGCCTTAATTCAATTGCGGTGTCAATCGCTGGTGACCACCTTGCACAGGAGGTGATCATCAGAACACAACAGTGTGGATTCAAACAGGACTCCATCCGAAAAGGGGGAAGTGTAGATTCTGATTGTTGTCGGAGAACGTCAGTGCTCATTTTTGAAAATTCTCTTTGGTTGCCGCTTTGAGTGCCCACTGAGGGTTAACCCTAACCCACTGAGGGTTAACCCTGAGGGTTTACCCTAACCCACTGAGGGTTAACCCTAACCCACTGAGGGTTAACCCTAACCCACTGAGGGTTTACCCTAACCCACTGAGGGTTAACCCTAACCCACTGAGGGTTAACCCTAACCCACTGAGGGTTAACCCTAACCCACTGAGGGTTTACCCTAACCCACTGAGGGTTTACCCTAACTCACTGAGGGTTTACCCTAACCCACTGAGGGTTAACCCTAACCCACTGAGGGTTAACCCTAACTCACTGAGGGTTAACCCTAACCCACTGAGGGTTTACCCTAACTCACTGAGGGTTTACCCTAACCCACTGAGGGTTAACCCTAACCCACTGAGGGTTTACCCTAACTCACTGAGGGTTTACCCTAACCCACTGAGGGTTAACCCTAACCCACTGAGGGTTAACCCTAACCCACTGAGGGTTTACCCTAACCCACTGAGGGTTAACCCTAACCCACTGAGGGTTAACCCTAACTCACTGAGGGTTAACCCTAACCCACTGAGGGTTTACCCTAACCCACTGAGGGTTAACCCTAACCCACTGAGGGTTTACCCTAACCCATTGAGCAACATCACGTTGTGCCTGTGTGAGTCGTGTTCGGTTCCCATTGGCCTTTCATTCCTGAGGCTGATTACGCAGAACGGTTGCCCAGTAGCACTGGACTGGAGCTTAACGAAGGAGAACCAGATCAGCAACTGTTCTTGCCTCTTAACTCTAGAACCGCCCAGGCAGCCCAAGAGACCCTTTTTTATTTTTATTTTATTAAGCCAACAACTCCTTTTCCTAAGTGTCTATTTTTGATGTTGTCTGAGAAGGTGATAAAATAAAATATTCCTCTGAGCGCCACATAGACCACAGATGCCATGTTATGCATAATTACCGTGTCAGGTATTATTTTTTTTATCTCATGTTATTCCAACGTGCAAGGCACGAGACCAGAGCTGCCACGCAGTTAGGAACACAAGACTTAACCCCAAGGCGTCAGGGTTTGGCGAACCTGTTTGTCTCCAAAAGAGACGCAGCGGTTCAAGGTTGGAACGCCAAAACTTCTGAAAGGGATCCGATCACACTGGAGTCCTCATCGCACAGCATACTATGAGTTGCGGTACTTTTCCCTGCAGCCCATTGGTCACATTGTGCTGTGAGGCCTTGTCATTCGGCACTGACTGCACAGAGGTTACGAGCAGCAGTTTCTTTCTCGGTAAAAACACCGAATTTTTTTTCTTTTCTTTTGGCCTTAAATGCGTTCACAGCACTGACCGTGTCAGAGACAGTCTCACCTTTACCTCACAGGTCAAGTGGCTCAGTGATGCAGGTGTCCAGTCAGAGTGTCCGGAAGGCGCGAGGCATCCTCCCCTCTGGATCCCATCAACTCTTTGATCGAGCCCGTCCCCTGCAGAGCCATCAGATTCCCGTGTGTGGAACCATTGGTCACGTTGTCCATGAGGCAGCTCCTTCAACAGAACCTCGACTGACCCGTGTGCTCAAGTGTTCCGTCTAAAATGGATTTTGATGGATTTCAGCTCTAAAATTCAAAATCTCCTTTGTTTCCTTTCAGCCCAAGTGCGTCTTAATGAAAGAACTTATCAACCTGCAAATCCAAGGACAGTTTCTCTGCCAGCGACACTGGTTTTGACTCTTTTCATTCATTTTGAGCGAATTGATTTTCCTTGATCACAAAATGTTCCTAGAAAAGAGTTCAAAAATATGTAAAACTGACTCTAACATAAAAAAAGTATGTGTAATTACTTATTCAAACGAACTGGCTCACCCTCTTTACGCTTCTCATGTTAACAGTAAAACCCAGTTTGTGTAAATGTGCTGTTTAATACCTCAAGACAACTTCTTTTGATAACCTCCCGCCAGCTAAAGGATTCCGAAGCTATTCAAAGATCAGCAAGGCTACAATCATCCAAGAAAAGAGCTGAAATGAAAATTGTCTGGTGTGTGGTGGGCTTTTGACCTTGCGCACACTTCCTCCCCTTGTGTGAATATGGTGACCGACGTGAGACACGTAAAAAAAGAAAAGTGGGGTGGGTGGGGTGACATTCTCTCTTTCTCTCTGGCCCTTCCTTCATCCTATCTGTCGATCCCTGAGCACATAAGCTATTAACTCTCTGTCTCCCTCCCTCCCTCCGTTCCTGATTACACACATTAATAATTAGACGGAGACCTAGGTGGTGACGGAGGAGGCGGCGCAAGGCCCCAGCACGCAGCTCGCTCCCAGAGCTCGGTCCTCACTTCGGGGGCCCTCGGCGCGCAGATGAAATCTCATATCTGCTCAGATTGTTTTTTTATTGTACTTTGCTCTTAATTGAATCGAAGTACATGTCTTGAAGCCCCAGTGCGTCTGTATGTGGGGGGGGGGGGGGGGGTTACAGACGAAGAGGATTGAGCCGAAATGTAACCTTTTCTGCATTTCTGTTTGATTTTGACAGAAGCTTTCTTCCCATGTCTGTGAGGGAAGTTGGAGAAATGAGATTTAGGCCCGCACCGTCAAACAGTGTCATCTGCTCCCTGAGTCTGGTAACTTCTTAACCCCCTACGTCTCGGGTGGGGATGGGAAACATGTTTTCCGAAACCCATCATGACTCAACAAAGGGACCAAGCTCCGATGCTTACCCAGATTACAGGGGTAAACAAACCGTCCACACCTTCCAAACACGTGTAAAATTAATATTTACGAGTCACCGCCAGTCCTCGTATCAAAACCTCCGGTGTACGTTTGTGGGAAGTGTGTGTATGCGTGGGCGTGTGTTTGCAGGCACAGCGTGGTCTCGTCTGCTCCCGCTACAGAATCTGGAGGTTTAAAAAGGATGTACACAAACACACACACACACACACACACACTTGTCATATCACTCGGTGACTCATCAATATCTCTTTAGTCAGTTGAAAGATTGAGAGGGAAACACTGATCGGAGACGCACATGCATACACACACACCCAGAGCCATAATAACTTCCACTGTTTGCTTCTTTTGCACCGAAAGCATGCTCTATTCTGTTTGACTCTAAATGGACCATAATTTACTAAATAAACATCATGCTGTATTGAAGAAGACTTGAAACTAGAGATTGAGACATAAACTCATGTTTACAATGTTTACTGAGGGAATAAATCAAGAGAGAAGTAGAGTCATTTTCTATAGACTTCTATACAACCAGAGGAGTCGCCCCCTGGTGGTCAGGAGAGAGAATGCAGCTTTAACACATGAAGCTTTGACTTCTATACAACCAGAGGAGTCGCCCCCTGGTGGTCAGGAGAGAGAATGCAGCTTTGACACATGAAGCTTTGACTTCTATACAACCAGAGGAGTCGCCCCCTGATGGTCGGGAGAGAGAATGTACGTTTAAGTCACTTCCACATTGGCTTCACTTTTCAGAACACACACAGAGGTGCTCAGGTAAGGCATTACTCCACTCTATCTTTACATTGCACATATTGTTTGCTGTTACATTGATGCTCTGAATTTTGAATAAAGCACGTTTAAGGTTTGAAGTGCTCGGGCTTTGTAGAATTAGGATTACGATTCGGTTTACAAGGTATGAGAAGATACTGAGGGATATCTACTGTGATGTTCACTTATTTATACTTACTTAAACAAGAAAAGCCTAAAGTGACTGACATTTGCCACCAAGCTTCCATCTGTCCTATCGTTGCCTGCTGGAAGCCTTAGACTTCCATTGTTTATCAAAACCAATTTAAAAAGCAGCTTGAAGAGACACTGCTGCCTTCACTGATATAATCTTTCATATTTCCACTAACATCACTTCACCAAACAATGGAACCACTGTACCAGACTGTGTCCAGCTGACATCCCCGCCCTCACACACACACACACACACACACACACACACACACACACACACTCTGGTCTGAGTGCTTGCTCAGCTTCTCTGCCCAACATACCAGTGTGCAGCATGGGACAAATAATACCATTAAACATGATAATTAGCTGCAATAGGATCCTTGATGATGTTTTGATAATGAAAATGATGGATTATATTCATTAGTGCGGCAGTTTGTCTTCTTGATGGATTATAAGAACAATGAGAGCCAATTACTTCACACTTGCAGTCGAACAACCAGATGAATACATTTCTGCATAATATTAGTGTTAGGATTATAAAAGTTGTAGTCCCTTCAACCTGCACTTAATGATTTTCTTGGCCACTTGTGGGCAGCAGAAATAAGATTCAGGTGATAATTCTCTGTAGGTGTGTCACTATGAGAGTTCAGTTTCACGTTGTCACGTTGTTTTTATATTGTCATTTGATACATTTCTATTGTAAAAAATATTGATTATAGACACTTTAGCATTGTTTACATAATTTGTCGGCAATATATTTACATTCAGTAATTGTCTCTCTATATAATAGCTTTTATTGGTGCTTGCGGAGTCCGCCATTCCACAGCTGAATTCGGATTGCCAGCCTCATAAAAAACTATTTATTAGTGAAATGATTGCACAGTAAAAGTCCTGCATTCAAATGGTTACTTCAAGTGAAAAGTGAAAGAGAGGCATTATCAGCACAACGAATATGATGCTGGATGGCTCATGAATAATAATGCATCATATTAGTAAAGTATACATCTGCAATGTAACCAGTCTCTCTGTCAGGTAAATGTAGTACGACAATGGTTTCACCTTGAAGTAAAAGTACACAGTAAGTAGTTTACAGTTGAGTTGCATAAGTGCTTTTGGGGCCTTTTGTAAGATGTTTCAGGGTACAATGAGCGAGAGTAACACAATTCAATACTTTTCATATCTAAAAATCATAATAACACCAAAAGCTCTTAGCTCCTTTTAGTTGGGCCCCCAGCAGTTGCCCACCTTGCCCAACGGTAAAAAATCTGACCCCAGATGTCAGCGGTGTTTCTGACCGTGAGTAGCTTGAGTGACTTGTGAGTGTGATACAACCACCTCGTGTCAGGGCCGGTGTGTTGTTGAGGACCTAATGAGGCTCAGTGTTGAGGACCTAATGAGGCTCAGTGTTGAGGACCTAATGAGGCTCAGTGTTGAGGACCTAATGAGGCTCAGCGTTGAGGGTGAAGTGTTGAGGACCTAATGAGGCTCAGCGTTGTGGGTGAAGTGTTGAGGACCTAATGAGGCTCAGTGTTGAGGACCTAATGAGGCTCAGTGTTGAGGACCTAATGAGGCTCAGCGTTGAGGGTGAAGTGTTGAGGACCTAATGAGGCTCAGTGTTGAGGACCTAATGAGGCTCAGTGTTGAGGACCTAATGAGGCTCAGCGTTGAGGGTGAAGTGTTGAGGACCTAATGAGGCTCAGCGTTGTGGGTGAAGTGTTGAGGACCTAATGAGGCTCAGTGTTGAGGACCTAATGAGGCTCAGTGTTGAGGACCTAATGAGGCTCAGCGTTGAGGGTGAAGTGTTGAGGACCTAATGAGGCTCAGTGTTGAGGACCTAATGAGGCTCAGCGTTGAGGGTGAAGTGTTGAGGACCTAATGAGGCTCAACGTAGAGGGTGAAGTGTTGAGGACCTAATGAGGCTCAGTGTTGAGGACCTAATGAGGCTCAGCGTTGAGGGTGAAGTGTTGAGGACCTAATGAGGCTCAGCGTAGAGGGTGAAGTGTTGAGGACCTAATGAGGCTCAGTGTTGAGGACCTAATGAGGCTCAGTGTTGAGGACCTAATGAGGCTCAGCATTGAGGGTGAAGTGTTGAGGACCTAATGAGGCTCAGTTTGAGGACCTAATGAGGCTCAGCGTTGAGGGTGAAGTGTTGAGGACCTAATGAGGCTCAGCGTAGAGGGTGAAGTGTTGAGGACCTAATGAGGCTCAGTGTTGAGGACCTAATGAGGCTCAGCATTGAGGGTGAAGTGTTGAGGACCTAATGAGGCTCAGTGTTGAGGGTGAAGTGTTGAGGACCTAATGAGGCTCAGTGTTGAGGGTGAAGTGTTGAGGACCTAATGAGGCTCAGTGTTGAGGACCTAATGAGGCTCAGTGTTGAGGACCTAATGAGGCTCAGTGTTGAGGGTGAAGTGTTGAGGACCTAATGAGGCTCAGTGTTGAGGACCTAATGAGGCTCAGTGTTGAGGACCTAATGAGGCTCAGTGTTGAGGACCTAATGAGGCTCAGTGTTGAGGACCTGTATTGAGGCCTAGCGTTGAGGGGTGAAGTGTTGAGGACCCAAGAGGCTCAGCGTTGAGGGTGAAGTGTTGAGGACCTAATGAGGCTCAGTGTTGAGGACCCAAGAGGCTCAGCATGAGGGTGAAGGCTGAGGACCCAATGAGGCTCAGTGTTGAGGGTGAAGTGTTGAGGAGCTAATAGGTCAGTGCTGAGGACCTAATGAGGCTCAGGTTGAGGACCTAATGAGCCTGTGTGTTGAGGACCTAATGAGGCTCAGCGTTTGGGTGAAGTGTTGAGGACCTAATGAGGCTCAGTGCTGAGGACCTAATGAGGCTCAGTGTTGAGGACCTAATGAGGCTCAGTGTTGAGGACCTAATGAGGCTCAGCGTTGAGGGTGAAGTGTTGAGGACCTAATGAGGCTCAGTGTTGAGGACCTAATGAGGCTCAGTGTTGAGGACCTAATGAGGCTCAGTGTTGAGGACCTAATGAGGCTCAGTGTTGAGGACCTAATGAGGCTCAGCGTTGAGGGTGAAGTGTTGAGGACCTAATGAGGCTCAGTGTTGAGGACCTAATGAGGCTCAGTGTTGAGGACCTAATGAGGCTCAGTGTTGAGGACCTAATGAGGCTCAGTGTTGAGGACCTAATGAGGCTCAGCGTTGAGGGTGAAGTGTTGAGGACCTAATGAGGCTCAGTGTTGAGGACCTAATGAGGCTCAGTGTTGAGGACCTAATGAGGCTCAGTGTTGAGGACCTAATGAGGCTCAGTGTTGAGGACCTAATGAGGCTCAGTGTTGAGGACCTAATGAGGCTCAGTGTTGAGGACCTAATGAGGCTCAGCGTTGAGGGTGAAGTGTTGAGGACCTAATGAGGCTCAGTGTTGAGGACCTAATGAGGCTCAGTGTTGAGGACCTAATGAGGCTCAGTGTTGAGGACCTAATGAGGCTCAGTGTTGAGGACCTAATGAGGCTCAGTGTTGGGGTGGTGTTGAGGACCTAATGAGGCTCAGTGTTGGGACCTAATGAGGCTTGGTGTTGAGGACCTATGAGGCTCGTGGGTTGGGTTTTGGGTTGGGTGTGTTGGGTTGGGTCAGTGTTGAGGACCTAATGAGGCTCAGTGTTGAGGACCTAATGAGGCTCAGTGTTGAGGACCTAATGAGGCTCAGTGTTGGTAATTGGGTAGGTTGAGGGTTGAGGTGTGTGAGGTTGAGGCTGAGGTTGAGGGTTTGAGGTGTGTTGAGGACCTAATGAGGCTCAGTGTTGAGGACCTAATGAGGCTCAGCGTTGAGGGTGAAGTGTTGAGGACCTAATGAGGCTCAGTGTTGAGGTGTTGAGGACCTAATGAGGCTCAGTGTTGAGGACCTAATGAGGCTCAGTGTTGAGGACCTAATGAGGCTCAGTGTTGAGGACCTAATGAGGCTCAGTGTTGAGGACCTAATGAGGCTCAGTGTTGAGGACCTAATGAGGCTCAGTGTTGAGGACCTAATGAGGCTCAGTGTTGAGGACCTAATGAGGCTCAGTGTTGAGGACCTAATGAGGCTCAGTGTTGAGGACCTAATGAGGCTCAGTGTTGAGGACCTAATGAGGCTCAGCGTTGAGGGTGAAGTTGTTTGTATGAGCAGCTTTTTTGTTTGTTTTCCAGAATGGAAACACCCCAGGCCACGCGTGCAGCCCGTTCTAGACGCTGCTCTTGTAGAACTCAGCAGCACAGCGCTGGTGCTGTTTTGACCGGAGCGCTTCGCCAAATTACCGGAACCATCGATGGCCATCGAGGGCCAGGTGCTGGATATTAGCTTCGGCTTTATACACCTGCACAGTTTGTCGGATGCTGCTTCTACAACTGTCACTGTTAAACTACTAAATAAAAGTGTTCACCGTAACCTGCTGGTCCTCAGTTTGTTGCTGCTGAGAGACAGTCGTCCTCGTGTTTAGCACTCATGCAGATCTGTCACTAGCATAGATGTTACGAAGCCAGTGTGTGTGTGTGTGTGTGTGTGTGTGTGTGTGTGTGTGTGTGTGTGGTGTGTGTGTGTGGGTGTGGTGGGTCCCCATGGTAACCACGTGGGAAATGGTTCGGCTTGCCACCCGACTCTTTTGAGGCACGCCATCTGGTACTATAGTACAAAAATGTGTGTGTGTGTGTGAGTGTGAGTGTGAGTTACACAAAGAAGTGAGAACGAGCGTGCAGTTTATCCACATACCGCATAGAAGCAGAGTGATACTGTGTGCAGCAATGTTCGTATTTTCTCCTGGGATATTACCAGTGTGTCTTTGGGGAGAGAGCGAGAGAGAGAGAGAGAGAGAGAGAGATAAGGTGTTATCCACTGACCTTGCAGAGTGGCACCAGGAGGCGAAGCAACATTGGTATTTAGGCACTCAACGGTGCCACAGGGGCAGTCATTTACTTCTGTATGTGTGTGTGTGTGTGTGTATGTTCTGTTCACCCATCTGCTGAGTCCACCCCCGGGGACAACAGCAGCAGTTCTGATTCTCACAAACCCAAACATACATACACACACACACACACACACACACATGGAGAGGGGAGGGAGAGGATGGGTACATCGAAAACAAATTCACAGATTGTGTTTATGATGAAACTGTGATAATTAAACATCTTTGAAGGAGCTCCAGTGTGAGAGCAGTAAATAAGAAATGCAGTAGCCCTGGAGCCGATACAGAGTGTTCCACTCCGCAGCATTTTCCTGCAGGGCAGGTGTAATGATGTTTAATCTTAACTATATCCATTTATTCATTCGTTTGATTAACATGAACACAGCCTGAGAAGACAGGCGCTGCGCCGTATTTCACATTTTCAGCGCCATCTTGCGTGTCCGATGTGATAGAGAGCAAATAGGACGCTTCGCAGCACAACCAGCACATTATTTGTGATAAGCTGCGAGCGGCTCAGTGGGGACTGGGTACCGGGTACCGGGGGCGGTGCCTACAGGGGAGATCTGTATCAGCCGGGCCGCAGACATCTCCCATTCAGTCGTTCCACTCCAGCGTGATATCTGCAGGCGGTGTACATGTCTGCATACACAAACACACTTGTGGTCATTCTGTAACACCTGCCCAGCACGCCGGTTCAGAATCGCATCGCTGGCACGAGAAGGAGGTTTTATGGGGAAGCACAGGTGCAGCCGGGGTGAAGTTCAGACTTTAAGAGAACCCCACAGGGACTAGAATCCACAAAATGGTTAAGGCTCGATAGTGTATATTATATTATATTATGTATCGATGTGTATATTACTGTGTGACCAAGACTCGGTCCTGGCCAACACTCTCCCCACTCCTTTCCTTTTCACGTTTCTTGTTCATGTTTTTTTTTTTCATTTGCCTTATTGCATTCCGTTTACCACAAGATGTGAAGATTAGTCTTTTTATGCATATATTCTTTGATGTGATAAATTTTTTTTAAATCGGTTGTTTGAGCCAAGTTATTGTATAGAGTCGCTATTTTATTGTTCACCCATGCATCCACATTTATCCAGGTCCAGGTTATAGTTGTAACCAGCTAAACGCTGTAGCCGTCATACCCAGCGTGCGAAACACCCAGTGGCAATCGGGGGTCCCGTCTCCTGTCGCCGACCCTCCCGAGACCCCCTGTAATTTGCACAACATTCATACCCATAATTACAGGAACTGGACTGGCACTGCCAGTTCAACGTGCCTGGAATACCTCCACAGGGAGGCATTGTGGGGGCCACCGAGTCAGATGTCCGAATCCCCCCATACTGGCTCCTTTTAAAGCGAAGACGCAACAGTTTTACCCAAACACCCTGCAAATTAAACTCTTTTCATTTGCTCGTATCCACAATCTCGTCCCTACGCCAAGCTCATGACCGTGGGTTCAGGGTTGGACCGCGGATCAACTGGTAAATCTAGATCTTTGCCCCCGTGCATCAGCTCCCTCTTCGCCATGACAGTCTTATACGTTGACTGCATTACTGCTGATGCCCCCCTTAACTTGACTCATGAAGAGGACCCAGAGATACTTTGCTGCCACTTGGGGCAACTAACTCCCGACCCAAAGGGGGCAACCCAGCTTTTTTTAGGCAGGGTACCGTAGCCTCAGACTTGGAGGTGATGGGTCTCATCCCAGCCGCTTCACACTTGATGCAAACCAGCCCAGCTTTTGTTGAAGGTCAGAGGTCAATGAAGCCAACGGAATTCACTCGAGAAAAGCAGAAATGTAATCCTAAATTCACCAAACAGGACGCTCTCCACTCCTTGGTCGCACCTGATTCTGTCCATGAAAGTCACAAATAGTAATGAGGACAAGGGAAAGCCTTGCTAGAGTCTATCACCCACTGAGAACCTTTGATGAATGCAATCACAGTTCTCCCCCAGTTATAAAAGGACTGGATGGCTTGCGGCAATGGCCCCATATTCTCACAGCACCCCCTACAATATATCCTGTGGGACGTGGTCATAAGTCTTCTCTGAGTCCCCAAAACTCCCATGACCTCCCCAGAATGCTTATGCTCCACAGCCAGGACTCAGCAGGCATTGCTCCCCCTTGGATCTGCTGCTGACTCTATTCTTTGATTAATATCTGACCAAGGTCTATGACTGAAATGTAGCTTCGATCTCAACTCCGGGTGTGATGAAATGCAATAGTTTGCCTCTTTTCTATTAGATTTCATTCTCTTGAGTACCTGTCATACAGGTGTAGGGTGTTTATTTTGCTATATTTTTTGACAGTCTGAAGGGAGCACGTATTGAAGAACTGAGCAAATACAGAGGACAACATTCTGAACAAAGAAGGAGAGCACAATACGGCTAATTCCAAACAGACATTGTGTCCAAAGACAATGTTCTAGCAAACAACACTTTACTGTAAGTTTCTCATTTGAAAAGGGATTATTTGTACTAAAAGCCCCAAACACTTCCACTGTCTGGTGTCGGCAACCCAAACAGAAAGTGACTTGCTGAAATGGCTGACTGGCTCATGAAACGCACACAGAACCCCACAGAATGAAGAAGTGTGTTCAGTGACACGGTCCACCTCTAAAAGCCAAGGGAATGCATATGTCAACTGTGATAAAGACTTAAAATACTGTGAGTGAAGCGCTATGAATCTATAAGATACATGCACACACACACACACACACACACACACATACACACACACACATGCACACATGCACACAGAGATAAAGAAGAGAAAACACATGTTTAATTCATAGCTTTAACTGAGTGGAACTTATCTGGTTTGTGGGGGTGGTGGAGATAACAGAGACACACACCCATAAGACCCATACGCAGACAAAAAGCACAAAGAGATGCTCAAATGCAAGTTAACAAACATGCACACACACACACACACAAAGATATGTGAGTGCAGCCAAACACACAGAACAGAAGACGAGGTCTTTCCATCCTCAGAGAGCAGGGATAAGACAGCTTAGAGACAAAGAGTAATGTACGATAATGATTTAACTGGCTTTCACTGCAGGGGGAATAGATTTGATTAGCACTATCAAAATGCCACGGTTTCCAATCTGACACAGATAAAGATATGAGCCAACAAAGCAGCTCGGCCTATTTGTTGGCATCACAGACGGAGGCCTACGGGCGGCAACCTCTGGTTCTGAAACGGGAAGCCAATGCAGTAGTAGTGCCTTAAACCTGCATTCTTTCTATTGGCCACCAGGGGGCGACTCCTCTGGTTGTATAGAGTCAAAGCTTCATGTGTTAAAGCTGTATTCTCTCTCCTGACCACCAGGGGGCGACTCCTCTGGTTGTATAGAGTCAAAGCTTCATGTGTTAAAGCTGCATTCTCTCTCCTGACCACCAGGGGGCGACTCCTCTGGTTGTATAGAAGTCAAAGCTTCATGTGTTAAAGCTGCATTCTCTCTCCTGACCACCAGGGGGCGACTCCTCTGGTTGTATAGAAGTCAAAGCTTCATGTGTTAAAGCTGCATTCTCTCTCCTGACCACCAGGGGGCGACTCCTCTGGTTGTATAGAAGTCAAAGCTTCATGTGTTAAAGCTGCATTCTCTCTCCTGACCACCAGGGGGCGACTCCTCTGGTTGTATAGAAGTCTATAGAAAATGACTCTACTTCTCTCTTGATTTATTCCCTCAGTAAACATTGTAAACATGAGTTTATGTCTCAATCTCTAGTTTCAAGTCTTCTTCAATACAGCATGATGTTCATTTATTAAATTATGGTCCATTTAGAGTCAAACAGACCATAAAGCAGGGGATGCTTTAGGGGCGGGGCTACAAGGTGATTGACAGGTCGCTACAAGAACCTTATAGGCCTCTCTACCATGGCGTCACTCCTCCGCAGTCCTAATACGGTCACTTTCGTTCACTGGTTGCAAAAAAAAACAAGATGGCGCCAGTCAAAACTCCAAACTCCAGGCTTCAAAAACCCAAACCAATGGGTGATGTCCCGACGACTACGTCCACTTCTTATATACTGCCCATTTACCCTCTGGGAAAAATAGATAACAATATTTTATATTTTCATACTAACAGTAGTATTGTTGCTGGGATTCATGCAAAGCTACAGTCGACGTCGGGGTTCATTCTTTCGGTGACTGAGCAGACAAAGAAATGGCTTTTTCCCTCTTTAACTTCTTTCTCTCTTTCTGTGAATGAACAAAACGTAACTGTTTGTTTTTTTACCATAACGATGTCTATTTACTCACCAATTACAGTTGCTTTGTTTTCTTCAAACTAGGGTTAGACTGCATGACCGTTTTATCCTTAATTAGTTCATTAGCGCAGAGTGCACTGCATGCAGCCTGCAGTATGTTTGTTGTCAGCGTGTTGCAACCATTTGCCTCAACCCTTGTAATGTGTATCGAGATTTGGAGACATTTTCAGTGCTCGTATCATTTCTAACACAGTATTGTTGCCCATTCAATGGAAATGATACAATGACTCATGACACGCTTAACTGCTCGAGGACAAACTGCTGTGGAGGCCAGCGAGTCCAA
>JACSYO010000574.1:0-19630 GCA_016806645.1 Ophiodon elongatus | reverse complement strand
GAGACAGGAGAGGAGACAGGAGACAGGAGACAGGAGAGGAGACAGGAGACAGGAGAGAGGAGACAGGAGACAGGAGAGGAGACAGGAGAGGAGACAGGAGACAGGAGAGGAGACAGGAGAGAGGAGACAGGAGAGAGGAGACAGGAGAGGAGACAGGAGAGGAGACAGGAGAGAGGAGACAGGAGAGGAGACAGGAGACAGGAGACAGGAGAGGAGACAGGAGAGGAGACAGGAGACAGGAGACAGGAGAGGAGACAGGAGACAGGAGAGGAGAGGAGACAGGAGAGGAGACAGGAGACAGGAGAGGAGACAGGAGACAGGGGACAGGAGACAGGAGAGGAGACAGGAGACAGGGGACAGGAGACAGGAGAAGGAGAGAGGAGAGGAGAGGAGACAGGAGACAGGAGACAGGAGAGGAGACAGGAGAGGAGACAGGAGACAGGAGAGGAGACAGGAGAGGAGACAGGAGACAGGAGACAGGAGAGGAGACAGGAGACAGGAGACAGGAGACATGAGAGGAGACAGGAGAGGAGACAGGAGAGGAGACAGGAGAGGAGAGGAGGGGAGACAGGAGAGGAGACAGGAGAGGAGAGAGGAGAGGAGGGGAGACAGGAGGGGAGACAGGAGGGGAGACAGGAGAGGAGACAGGAGAGGAGACAGGAGGGGACACAGGAGAGGAGACAGGAGAGGAGAGGAGGGGAGACAGGAGAGGAGACAGGAGAGGAGACAGGAGGGGAGACAGGAGGGGAGACAGGAGAGGAGAGAGGAGAGGAGGGGAGACAGGAGAGGAGACAGGAGGGGAGACAGGAGAGGAGACAGGAGAGGAGAGGAGGGGAGACAGGAGAGGAGACAGGAGAGGAGACAGGAGGGGAGACAGGAGGGGAGACAGGAGAGGAGACAGGAGAGGAGACAGGAGAGGAGAGGAGGGGAGACAGGAGAGGAGACAGGAGAGGAGACAGGAGAGGAGAGGAGGGGAGACAGGAGGGGAGACAGGAGAGGAGACAGGAGAGGAGAGGAGGGGAGACAGGAGAGGAGGCAGGAGAGGAGGGGAGACAGGAGAGGAGACAGGAGAGGAAAGGAGACAGGAGAGGAGACAGGAGAGGAGAGGAGGGGAGACAGGAGGGAGAAGGAGAGGAGAGGAGGGGAGACAGGAGAGGAGACAGGAGAGGAGAGGAGGGGAGACAGGAGAGGAGAGGAGGGGAGACAGGAGAGGAAAGGAGACAGGAGAGGAGACAGGAGAGGAGAGGAGGGAAGACAGGAGAGGAGGCAGGAGAGGAGGGGAGACAGGAGAGGAGACAGGAGAGGAGAGGAGACAGGAGAGGAGACAGGAGAGGAGAGGAGGGGAGACAGGAGAGGAGACAGGAGAGGAGAGGAGGGGAGACAGGAGAGGAGACAGGAGAGGAGAGGAGGGGAGACAGGAGGGGAGACAGGAGAGGAGAGGAGGGGAGACAGGAGAGGAGACAGGAGAGGAGACAAGAGAGGAGACAGGAGAGGAGAGGAGAGGAGGGGAGACAGGAGAGGAGAGGAGGGGAGACAGGAGGGGAGACAGGAGAGGAGACAGGAGAGGAGACAGGAGAGGAGACAGGAGAGGAGAGGAGGGGAGACAGGAGAGGAGACAGGAGAGGAGACAGGAGAGGAGAGGAGGGGAGACAGGAGAGGAGACAGGAGAGGAGACAGGAGAGGAGACAGGAGAGGAGAGGAGGGGAGACAGGAGGGGAGACAGGAGAGGAGACAGGAGAGGAGACAGGAGAGGAGAGGAGGGGAGACAGGAGAGGAGACAGGAGAGGAGAGGAGACAGGAGGGGAGACAGGAGAGGAGAGGAGACAGGAGAGGAGACAGGAGAGGAGAGGAGGGGAGACAGGAGAGGAGAGGAGGGGAGACAGGAGAGGAGACAGGAGAGGAGACAGGAGAGGAGACAGGAGACAGGAGAGGAGAGGAGACAGGAGAGGAGAGGAGGGGAGACAGGAGAGGAGACAGGAGGGGAGACAGGAGAGGAGACAGGAGGGGAGACAGGAGAGGAGACAGGAGAGGAGACAGGAGGGGAGACAGGAGAGGAGACAGGAGGGGAGACAGGAGAGGAGACAGGAGAGGAGACAGGAGAGGAGAGGAGACAGGAGAGGAAACAGGAGAGGAGAGGAGGGGAGACAGGAGAGGAGACAGGAGAGGAGAGGAGGGGAGACAGGAGGGGAGACAGGAGAGGAGACAGGAGAGGAGAGGAGACAGGAGGGGAGACAGGAGAGGAGAGGAGGGGAGACAGGAGAGGAGACAGGAGAGGAGAGGAGACAGGAGAGGAGAGGAGAGGAGGGGAGAGGAGACAGGAGGGGAGACAGGAGAGGAGACAGGAGAGGAGAGGAGGGAGACAGGAGGGGAGACAGGAGAGGAGACAGGAGAGGAGAGGAGACAGGAGGGGAGACAGGAGAGGAGAGGAGGGGAGACAGGAGAGGAGACAGGAGAGGAGAGGAGACAGGAGAGGAGAGGAGAGGAGGGGAGAGGAGACAGGAGAGGAGAGTAGGGGCGATAGGAGGGGAGACAGGAGAGGAGACAGGAGAGGAGAGGAGACAGGAGAGGAGACAGGAGGGGAGACAGGAGGGGAGACAGGAGAGGAGAGGAGGGGAGAGGAGACAGGAGAGGAGAGTAGGGGCGATAGGAGGGGAGACAGGAGAGGAGACAGGAGAGGAGAGGAGAGGACAGGAGGGGAGACAGGAGAGGAGACAGGAGGGGAGACAGGAGAGGACAGGAGGGGAGACAGGAGAGGAGACAGGAGAGGAGACAGGAGGGGAGACGAGAGGACATTAGAGGACATTAGAGGACAGAAGAGGACAGTAGAGGACAGTAGAGGACATTAGAGGACAGAAGAGGACATTAGAGGACAGAAGAGGACATTAGAGGACATTAGAGGACAGAAGAGGACAGTAGAGGACAGTAGAGGACATTAGAGGACAGAAGAGGACATTAGAGGACAGAAGAGGACATTAGAGGACATTAGAGGACAGAAGAGGACAGTAGAGGACATTAGAGGACAGAAGAGGACATTAGAGGACATTAGAGGACAGAAGAGGACAGAAGAGGACAGTAGAGGACAGAAAAGGACATTAGAGGACGGTAGAGGACAGTAGAGGACATTAGAGGACATTAGTGGACATTAGAGGACAGTAGAGGACATTAGAGGACGGTAGAGGACATTAGAGGACATTAGTGGACATTAGAGGACATTAGAGGACAGTAGAGGACGGTAGAGGACATTAGTGGACGGTAGAGGACATTAGAGGACATTAGTGGACATTAGAGGACATTAGAGGACATTAGTGGACATTAGAGGACATTAGAGGACAGTAGAGGACGGTAGAGGACATTAGTGGACGGTAGAGGACATTAGTGGACATTAGAGGACATTAGTGGACGGTAGAGGACATTAGA
Organism: Ophiodon elongatus; assembly: GCA_016806645.1. Classification (NCBI taxonomy): domain Eukaryota; kingdom Metazoa; phylum Chordata; class Actinopteri; order Perciformes; family Hexagrammidae; genus Ophiodon; species Ophiodon elongatus. Next base: position 16,213 of record JACSYO010000574.1, on the reverse strand, counting down.
GGACGGTAGAGGACATTAGTGGACATTAGAGGACATTAGAGGACAGTAGAGGACATTAGTGGACATTAGAGGACATTAGAGGACAGTAGAGGACAGTAGAGGACATTAGAGGACATTAGAGGACAGTAGAGGACAGTAGAGGACATTAGAGGACATTAGAGGACAGTAGAGGACGGTAGAGGACATTAGAGGACATTAGAGGACATACAATATCTCTGGACCTGAACTGGTGATGTCTTCAGTGTCTCTGGTGAAACCTGGTCCATGTCTCCAGGTCGTCTCCGTCCCTTCTCTGCCGGCTGTGGTGGTTTTTAAAGACGGAACCTACTTCGCTTTCGATGGTAAGACACTGACTTCTGACATCTGTCCTCCGTCAGGTTGACCTCCGTCTTTCCGTGAGACTGTAGCTCAGAGAGCAGGAAGTGTGTTCACTAAAGGGAGTTGAAGTGTGTTCACTGAAGGGAGTTGAAGAGTCTGCACTAAAGGGAGTTGAAGTGTGTTCACTGAAGGGAGTTGAAGAGTCTGCACTGAAGGGAGTTGAAGTGTCTGCACTGAAGGGAGTTGAAGTGTGTTCACTAAAGGGAGTTGAAGTGTGTTCACTAAAGGGAGTTGAAGTGTCTGCACTGAAGGGAGTTGAAGTGTGTTCACTAAAGGGAGTTGAAGAGTCTGCACTGAAGGGAGTTGAAGTGTCTGCACTGAAGGGAGTTGAAGTGCCTGCACTAAAGGGAGTTGAAGTGTGTTCACTAAAGGGAGTTGAAGAGTCTGCACTGAAGGGAGTTGAAGTGTCTGCACTGAAGGGAGTTGAAGTGTGTTCACTAAAGGGAGTTGAAGTGTGTTCACTAAAGGGAGTTGAAGAGTCTGCACTAAAGGGAGTTGAAGTGTGTTCACTGAAGGGAGTTGAAGAGTCTGCACTGAAGGGAGTTGAAGTGTCTGCACTGAAGGGAGTTGAAGTGTGTTCACTAAAGGGAGTTGAAGTGTGTTCACTAAAGGGAGTTGAAGAGTCTGCACTAAAGGGAGTTGAAGTGTGTTCACTAAAGGGAGTTGAAGTGTGTTCACTAAAGGGAGTTGAAGAGTCTGCACTAAAGGGAGTTGAAGTGTGTGCACTAAAGGGAGTTGAAGAGTCTGCACTGAAGGGAGTTGAAGAGTCTGCACTAAAGGGAGTTGAAGTGTGTTCACTAAAGGGAGTTGAAGTGTGTTCACTAAAGGGAGTTGAAGAGTCTGCACTAAAGGGAGTTGAAGTGTGTTCACTAAAGGGAGTTGAAGTGTGTTCACTGAAGGGAGTTGAAGTGTGTTCACTGAAGGGAGTTGAAGTGTCTGCACTGAAGGGAGTTGAAGAGTCTGCACTGAAGGGAGTTGAAGTGTCTGCACTGAAGGGAGTTGAAGTGTCCGTCTGTATGAAAACACTGACGTAGTTGAAGCAGAAGAGCAGTGAAGATAATTGAAGCGTCACTCTGTGTATGCAGCTGAAGCGTCAGTTGGACGTAAACACATTTCACAGCTCAAGAGCCACTTGATGAAACACATGAAAGCAGTTGAGGTGTGTCTGTTAACGAGGCAGCTGATTGGCTGTTACAGGAAGTCTCATTGTTTGAAATGTGTAAACCAGCTCTCTCTTAGAATGAATGAATGAATGAATGAATGAATGAAGTGAAATCAGAGGGAACTTGCTGTTCTGCTCTTCCATTACTTTTATTTTTGCTTCAGAGAAACTTGACGGTGATCTGAAGTCGTGGATCAACAGAGAGCGTTTCCCAAACTACCTGAAGATCGACAGCTACACCCTGTACGCCATGGGGGAGTCAGGTACTCACCCACGGGGGGCCCTCACCCACAGGGGGCCCTCACCCACAGGGGGCCCTCACCCACAGGGGGCCCTCACCCATAGGGAGACCCTCACCCACAGGGGGCCCTCACCCACCCTCACCCACAGGGAGACCCTCACCCACAGGGGGCCCTCACCCACAGGGAGACCCTCACCCACAGGGGGCCCTCACCCACAGGGAGACCCTCACCCACAGGAGACCCTCACCCACAGGGAGACCCTCACCCACAGGGGACCCTCACCCACCCTCACCCACAAGGCACCCTCACCCACAGGGGACCCTCACCCACAGGGGGCCCTCACCCACAAGGGGTTGGGGACCCTCACCCACAGGGAGACCCTCACCCACAGAGGGCCCTCACCCTGAGGGGGCCCTCACCCACAGGGGGCCCTCACCCTCATGTGGTCACTTCTAGAACACGTGGTCAGTAGCGCCCCCATGTGGTCACTTCTAGAACACGTGGTCAGTAGCGCCCCCATGTGGTCACTTCTAGAACACGTGGTCAGTAGCGCCCCCATGTGGTCACTTCTAGAACACGTGGTCAGTAGCGCCCCCATGTGGTCACTTCTAGAACACGTGGCCAGTAGCGCCCCCATGTGGTCACTTCTAGAACACGTGGTCAGTAGCGCCCTCATATGGCCACAACATCACATTGTAAGTCATACAAAAAAAAGTTTAAACGAGGAGAGCTGCAGCTCCGAGGCTGCTGATTGGTTCCTGTGACGTGAATCCGCCTCTGTCCCACAGATAAGCTGGTGGCGCTGGTACTGGTGGAGGACAAGAGTCTCTGTGAGGACAGCGGGAGGTAAGACTGCGTCCAGCACCCTGTGACATCATCATCCGTCCTCTGACCTCACTGTGATGCGTTTCCTGTTCAGGTATAAAAGTCTCATGGAGAAAGTGTCTGCAGACTACAGAGACATCTACAGCAGGTCAGAGTCTCATTGGACACAAACACATTGGAGGACAAAGTACTGAGACACAAACCTGAATCTGTCTTTCTGTCTGTCCAGAGACTTTTACTTTGGTTTCATGGAAGGGAGTGACTACATTAATGGACTTGTGATGGGGTAAGACTGTGTCTCTAGTCCTTAATGTCTCTAGTCCTTAACGTCTGTCTCTAGTCCTTAACGTCTCTAGTCCTTAACGTCTGTCTCTAGTCCTTAACATCTCTAGTCCTTATCGTCTCTAGTCCTTAACGTCTCTAGTCCTTAACGTCTCTAGTCCTTAACGTCTCTAGTCCTTATCGTCCCTAGTCCTTAACGTCTCTAGTCCTTATCGTCCCTAGTCCTTAACGTCCCTAGTCCTTATCGTCTCTAGTCCTTAACGTCTCTAGTCCTTATCATCTCTAGTCCTTAACGTCTGTCTCTAGTCCTTAACGTCTCTAGTCCTTAACGTCTCTAGTCCTTATCATCTCTAGTCCTTAACGTCTGTCTCTAGTCCTTAACGTCTCTAGTCCTTAACGTCTCTAGTCCTTAACGTCTCTGGTCCTTAACATCTGTCTCTAGTCCTTATCGTCTCTAGTCCTTATCGTCCCTAGTCCTTAACGTCTCTAGTCCTTATCGTCTCTAGTCCTTATCGTCTCTAGTCCTTAACGTCTCTAGTCCTTAACGTCTCTAGTCCTTAACATCTGTCTCTAGTCCTTATCATCTCTAGTCCTTAACGTCTCTAGTCCTTATCGTCCCTAGTCCTTAACGTCTCTAGTCCTTAACGTCTCTAGTCCTTAACGTCTCTAGTCCTTAACGCCTCTAGTCCTTAACGTCTCTAGTCCTTAACGTCTCTAGTCCTTATCGTCCCTAGTCCTTAACGTCTCTAGTCCTCATCGTCTCTAGTCCTTAACGCCTCTAGTCCTTAACGTCTCTAGTCCTTAACGTCTCTAGTCCTTAACATCTGTCTCTAGTCCTTATCGTCTCTAGTCCTTATTGTCTCTAGTCCTTAACGTCTCTAGTCCTTATCGTCCCTAGTCCTTAACGTCTCTAGTCCTTATCGTCTCTAGTCCTTAACGCCTCTAGTCCTTAACGTCTCTAGTCCTTAACGTCTCTAGTCCTTATCGTCTCTAGTCCTTAACGCCTCTAGTCCTTAACGTCTCTAGTCCTTAACGTCTCTAGTCCTTATCGTCCCTAGTCCTTAACGTCTCTAGTCCTCATCGTCTCTAGTCCTTAACGCCTCTAGTCCTTAACATCTGTCTCTAGTCCTTATCGTCTCTAGTCCTTATCGTCTCTAGTCCTTATCGTCTCTAGTCCTTATCGTCCCTAGTCCTTAACGTCTCTAGTCCTTATCGGCTCTAGTCCTTAACGCCTCTAGTCCTTAACGTCTCTAGTCCTTAACGTCTCTAGTCCTTAACGTCTGTCTCTAGTCCTTAACGTCTCTAGTCCTTATCGTCTCTAGTCCTTATCGTCTCTAGTCCTTAACGTCTGTCTCTAGTCCTTAACGTCTCTAGTCCTTAATGTCTCTAGTCCTTAACGTCTCTAGTCCTTAATGTCTCTAGTCCTTATCGTCTCTAGTCCTTACCATCTCTAGTCCTTAACGTCTCTAGTCCTTAATGTCTCTAGTCCTTATCGTCTCTAGTCCTTAATGTCTCTCGTCCTTGTTGGAGTGTTTAAGTCTAGTCTCACATGTCCATGTGGAAACATGAAGGACTGGAGACGTGTCCCTTGACTGTCTCTGTCCTTGTCAGTGAGGTGGTGGTGCCGTCCTTCATCGTGGTTAATCTGTCCAGCGACGGCTACTTCCTGCCTCCGGCCGCTGTGGAGACGGAGCGCCACCTGCTGGACTTCCTGAACGGGGTTCTGGACGGCAGCATCCAGGTGAGGACTCCAGACTCACCTGGAGGACGATGGAGACAATTTAACTGTTTGATGATTTCTGAAATCTGATTCTTGGTCTGACCTCAGTTTCAGGGAGGAAACGGCGTTGATCAGCGCGTGAGACGCTTCATCCATGACATCAGAAACACGCTGACTGTAAGTCCTGTTGTCCTCTGTCCTGTTGTCCTGTTGTCCTCTGTCCTGTTGTCCTGTGTTCCTCTGTCCTGTTGTCCTGTGTTCCTCTGTCCTGTTGTCCTCAGTCCTGTTGTCCTGTGTTCCTCTGTCCTGTTGTCCTGTGTTCCTCTGTCCTGTTGTCCTCAGTCCTGTTGTCCTCTGTCCTCCTGTCCCAGGGAGATCTCACCTCTCCGTCCTCTGTCCTCCTGTCCTAGGGAAGTCTCACCTCTCCGTCCTTTGTCCTCTGTCCTCCTGTCCCAGGGAGGTCTCACCTCTCCGTCCTCTGTCTTTGTCCGTCCAGCCCATGTTCAGCCAGGCTCCGCTGCTCGGCTGCGTCCTGGTTGGCTTCCCGTTCGGCATCATTGCCGTCATCGTCTACCTCTGCTGTAAGACGCGTCCCACCGTAACCGAGGACGAGGACGGCGTCGGGCTGCTGGCTCCGTCGCTGCAGCACCGCACGAAACCCACCGACAAGAAGTCCGACTGATGAGGCGGATCAGCAGGAGGGCCGTGATCCAGACTTAGATCCAGAATACTTTACCGTCATTTCATCTGTCTTTGAACTGAGATCAAATAAAACACTTCAACCTTCTGTCTGCAAGTCAAACCGTTAGTAACAACAACTTCATTATTCTTATTGTTCAACATCAGCTGGACGGACCTGGAGGGTTTATGACATCACAACTGGAGCCAATCAGGACAGTGAAGGAGACATTGTGTGTTCAACAGTTAAGAAACAGATTGATGATCCTCATGTGGCCGTCCCCACAGTCACCAGTCCGCCATCAGGGGGCTCGATCCCTATCGCGTTACCTCGCCGATAGTCGCTGGTGAGGAACCAGTTTGCTCTGGTCCCAATCTGTCCAGTTTATATTCACAGCATTTAAAATTAAGTCTTTATTTACTGTCCACCGAAGGTAACCGGGAAGACGGTACTGTACACCGAAGGTAACCGGGAAGACGGTACTGTACACCGAAGGTAACGGGAAGACGGTACTGTCCACCGAAGGTAACCGGGAAGACGGTACTGTACACCGAAGGTAACGGGAAGACGGTACTGTCCACCGAAGGTAACGGGAAGACGGTACTGTCCACCGAAGGTAACGGGAAGACGGTACTGTCCACCGAAGGTAACGGGGAAGACGGTACTGTCCACCGAATGTAAAGGGAAGAAGGTACTGTCCACCGAAGGTAAAGAGAAGAAGGTACTGTCCACCGAATGTAAAGGGAAGAAGGTACTGTCCACCGAAGGTAAAGAGAAGAAGGTACTGTCCACCGAAGGTAACGGGGAAGACGGTACTGTCCACCGAATGTAAAGGGAAGAAGGTACTGTCCACCGAAGGTAAAGAGAAGAAGGTAACAGGATGTGGTTTAATGTTAAGGGATATGTTTAAGGGGTATGGTTTGGTCTCGGTGGCGGCAGCCAGCAGGCCGACCCAGGCTTCCCTCTCACCCGCAACACGTTCCAGCTCGTTATGGGATCCCGGGGTGTTCCCAGGCCAGCTGGAGATATAATCCCTCCAGCGTGTCCTGGGTCTTCCCCGGTGCCTCCTACCAGTTGGGCGTGCCTGGAAAACCTCTAACGGGAGGAAACCAGGAGGCATCCTGATCAGATGCCCGAACCACCTCAGCTGACTCCTTTCGATACGAAGGAGTAGCGCCTCAACTCCAAGTTCCCTCCTGATGTCCGAGCTCCTTACCCTATCTCTAAGGCTGAGCCCGGCCACCCTACGGAGAAAACTCATCTCCTCACCCTATCTCTAAGGCTGAGCCCGGCCACCCTACAGAGGAAACTCATCTCCTTACCCTGTCTCTAAGGCTGAGCCCGGACACCCTACTGAGAAAACTCATTTCGGCCGCTTGTATCCGAGACCTCGTTCTTTCGGTTGCGACCCAGAGTTCGTGACCATAGGTGAGGGTCTGAACGTAGACCGCCCGGTAAACTGAGAGCTTTGCCTTCCGGCTCAGCTCCTCTTCACCAGACGGTCCAGTGCAGCTTGTTTTACTGCTGCAGCCGCACCGATCCGTCGGTCCATCTCCCGCTCCATCTGACCCTCACTCGTGAACAAGACCCCGAGATACTTGAACTCCTTCGCTTGTGGTAGGCACTGCGTCCCCACCCGGAGGGAGCAATCCACCGGTTTCCAGCAGAGCACCATGGCCTCAGATTTGGAGGTGCTTACTCTCATCCCCGCCGCGTCACACTCGGCAGCAAACCGCCCCAGTGAATCCTGGAGGTCATGGTCCGAAGAGGCCAACAGGACCACATCATCTGCGAACAGCAGAGAGGCGATCCTGAGACCCCCGAACCCGACGTTCCCCTCCCCCCGGCTGCGCATAGATATCCTGTCCATAAAAGTCACGAACAGGACCGGTGATAAAGGGCAGCCCTGGCAGAGGCCAACACCCACCGGGAACGCGTCTGATTTATTGCAGAGAATACGAACACAGCTCCTACTGTAGTCGTACAAAGACCGGATGGCCCGTTGTAAAGGGTCCGGCACCCCATACTCCCGCAGCACCCCCCACAAAAAACCCTGAGGGACCCGGTCGAAGGCCTTCTCCAAGTCCACAAAACACATTTAGATTGGTTGGGCAAACTCCCAGAACCCCTCCAGTAGTCTTGCGAGGGTAAAGAGCTGGTCCACTGTTCCACGACCGGGATGGAATCCGCGCTGCTCCTCTTGAATCCGAGGTTCGACAATCGATCGGAGCCTCCTTTCCAGCACCCTGGCATACACTTTCCCGGGAGGCTGAGTAGTGTGATACCCCGATAGGGAGGCTGAGTAGTGTGGTACCCCGATAGAGAGCACACTCTCCGGTCCCCCCTTTTGAAAATGGGAACCACCACCCCGGTCTGCCAGTCCATGGGCACTGTTCCCGACCCCCATGCGACATTAAAAAGGCGTGTCAGCCAAGACAGCCCAACAACGTCCAGCGCCTTCAGCATCTCAGGGCGGATCTCATCCACCCCCGGCGCCTTGCCACCAAGGAGCTTTTTGACTACCTTAGTGGCCTCTGCCAAGGATATGGATGTGATGAGTCTTCAGGTGCTGCCTCCTCTCTAGAGGACATGTTGGCCGGGTTTAGGAGTTCCTCAAAGTGCTCTTTCCACCGCCCGATGATGTCCCCCGTCCGGGTCAGCAGCATGGACAAACCGTGGCTAGCACAGAAGTCCAACAGCGAGACACCACTCGGGTTCAGAGGGCAAGCCGTTCCTCCCAAGCACCCCCGCCAGGTTTCTCTGTCATCGCCCACATGAGCGTTGAAGTCTCCCAGGAGAACTATGGAGTCGGCAGGAGGTCTTTTCTTTTCTTTCTTGTGAGTATCCCCACTCCCACCCGGCGCCTCTCACCCTGGGCAACTCCAGAAAAGGACAAACTCCAACCTTCTCCAGGAGCTTGTTTCCAGAGCCAGTGCTGTGCGTAGAGGTGAGGCCAACTATATCTAACTGGTACCGCTCCACCTCCCGCACCAGCTCTGGCTCTTTCCCCGCTAGCGAGGTGACGTTCCACGTCCCTAGAGCTCGTCTATGCCGCCGGCGATTAGCTCGCCCAGGCCCCCTGCCCGGCCCGCCGCCCGGTCTACATAGCACCCGACCCCGATGCTTATCCCTGCGGGTGGTGGGTCCACAGGGTGGCTGCTCCATGGTGTTTCTTCGGGCTGAGCCCGACCGGGCCCCATGGGCGAAGGCCCGGCCACCAGACGCTCGCCTACGAGCTCCCCTCCCGGGTCTGGCTCTGGGAGGGTGCCCCGGTTTCCCTGGTCTGGGCGAGGTGGCTGTAGTCCGTGGGCCGCAATTCATCAGGGTTTTTTGAACCGCTCTTAGTCTGGGCTCTCCCCTGAGACCTGTTGGCCTTGGGAGACCCTACCAGGGGCTGATGCCCCAGACATCATAGCTCCCAGGATCACTGAGCCACTCAAACTCTTCCACCACGTTAAGGTGGCAATTCACGGAGAGATTTAATGTTAAGGGATATGTTTTAATGTTAAGGGATATGTTTATTAAGGGATCAGAGATATTTTCAGCCACTAATTGATGAGATTCTCTTCTAATACGATAAATAAACAATAAATTCATTTATCCATTCATCACCCTCGTAAATCATATCATGACATCATAATTATCGTTACTGTGAAAATAAATTCACAATTTAACTTCACAAAGTGCTTTTATTGTGAAGGTCAGTCGGAGAGCCCGGATGTTGCGTCATGCGGCTGCGCTGGCTCGCGGCTCGGTGACTGCTCGCTGCTGAGGACGCTCTCTTCTTCTTCTCCTCCTCTTCATGCGGCTCCTCGCTGCGGCTGCAGCGAACAAGGAGCTCCGAGAAGCTGCTCGTGCACGCGCACAGTCCCCATGGCGACGGAGGAGTTCTACGAGGTGACGCGAGCTAATGCTAACGTGCAAACAGGAGCTAACGGCGGAGTTCCGGTTAAACTTTCTAAACTTCACGAGCTGAACCTCAGAAGAGGGTTAGTGGCTAGTTAGTGGCTACTTAGTGGGGTGAGTGATTAGTGGCTAGTTAGTGGGGTTAGTGGCTAGTTAGCAGCTTTTCGACTCGTTAAAGGAAGTCAGAGGGTCTAACACAAACTGCAGGCTGAGGTAGCTTCTGTAACTAGCCTGCAGAGTTAGCTCAGTATAAGCTCAGTGCTAGCTCAGAGTTAGCTCAGTGTTAGCTCAGTGTTAGCTCAGTGTTAGCTCAGAGTAAGCTCAGTGTTAGCTCAGTGTTAGCTCAGTGTTAGCTCAGAGTAAGCTCAGTGTTAGCTCAGTGTAAGCTCAGTGTTAGCTCAGATTAAGCTCAGTGTTAGCTCAGAGTAAGCTCAGTGTTAGCTCAGATTAAGCTCAGTGTTAGCTCAGTGTTAGCTCAGAGTAAACTCAGTGTTAGCTCAGAGTAAGCTCAGTGTTAGCTCAGTGTTAGCTCAGATTAAGCTCAGTGTTAGCTCAGTGTTAGCTCAGAGTAAACTCAGAGTAAACTCAGTTAGCTCAGAGTAAACTCAGAGTAAGCTCAGTGTTAGCTCAGAGTAAGCTCAGTGTTAGCTCAGAGTAAACTCAGAGTAAGCTCAGTGTTAGCTCAGTGTTAGCTCAGAGTAAGCTCAGAGTAAGCTCAGTGTTAGCTCAGTGTTAGCTCAGAGTAAGCTCAGAGTAAGCTCAGTGTTAGCTCAGTGTTAGCTCAGAGTAAACTCAGAGTAAGCTCAGTGTTAGCTCAGAGTAAACTCAGAGTAAGCTCAGTGTTAGCTCAGTGTAAAATCATTCAGCAAGTTTTAAATATGATTAATCACTGATGTAGTTTCTCATAAACCTCTTGTTGTTGTCTGCTTCATTAAGAGCTGAAGTGATCATGCTTTTGGATTATATAAAGACTGATTACAGAATATAGTGTGTGTGTGTGTGTGTGTGTGTGTGTGTACACACACACACACTGGTTACTGTGTGAGGAAACTGGTGTTTCCGTGATGAGGTCGTGGTTCCCTCTAATGGTGTGTCTCCCGCAGGTGGAGCGGATCGTGGACAAGAGGAAGAATAAGAAGGGGAAGGTGGAGTACCTGGTGAGGTGGAGAGGCTACGGGTCAGAGGGAGACACCTGGGAGCCCGAGAGTCACCTCTCCACCTGTATGATCTACGTCCACGACTTCAACCGTCAGTACGCCGAGTGGCAGAGAGACAGCACGCTACTGCGCTCCACCCGCAGCCTCCCCAGCCACCGCTATAGCCCCGCCCACAGGCCGCCCTGCAGGCCGCCGCCCACGCACAGTGACATCATCGGAGGCCCGGCTCGCATGTCCCCCGCCGGGTTGCTCCGCCCGGCCTCCGTCGGCTCGCAGCAGCTCTCTCCAGCCGGGCGGTTCGGCCTCATGGCACCGTCTCCGGCCGGCTCGGCCCGCCGCAGCGTGGACCTGTCCAAGACCGGCATCAAGATCCTGGTGCCCAAGAGCCCGATGAACAGCCGCCTGGACTCGGAGGACTCCCCTAGCGAGGCGGCTCACGGTCTGGAGGCCGGAGCTCAGGACGCCCACCTGGTCCCACCTGAGGTCGCCCTGCTGGAGAAACCTGCAGGGGTCCAGCTGGGGCCCGGAGAGGAGAGGGCCCGCATGGGGACCCGACCCCGCGGCCAGAACCCCCTGCCCCCGCCCCGAGTACCCGTCACACCTGCTGCCATGCGCTCCCTCAGCAACACAGGTAAGGTCAAAGGTCAAACAGCATCTGATCTGAGTCCAGGGGACCAGGAGGACCAGGAGGGTGGGGGTGCACGTTGTGGTTCTTTCTGCAGGATCCATTTCTGTTTTTATTCTTTCAAACTGAAGAGAACAAAAACCTTTCAGATCAACCGACTCCCACCAGTTTATCATCACGTACAGTCAGTGCAGTTGTTCAAGGTCGTGACCTCGGTGACCTCATAGCTGTCCCTGAATGATTCAGCAGCTCCTGACTAGACGTAAGATCTCCAACCGGTCTGAGTGAGAAGAAGGCGTAGTCCTGGATGGTGCAGCCAGCGTGCAGGACTACGTCAGCTGGAGTTCAGTGGAGAGCGTTGACCCGATAAAGATGGGACTCAAAGGCCTGATGGAACAAATCAAGTTAAACTAACATCCCGTCTCCTCCAGGTAACTCAGCGTTGATGGAGGCTGTCGCTGCCAATGGGATGTCAGGTGTGCAGAGTGCCGTTACCGGGGCAACCAGTGCAACGGGGAAGCGTCGTCTGGAGGAACGCTCCGCTTTCGACAAACGTCTGAGGTTCAGCGTTCGGCAGACGGAGAGCGCTTACCGTTACCGGGACATCGTGGTGAAGAAACAAGATGGCTTCACTCACATCCTGCTGTCAACCAAGAGCTCCGAGAACAACACGCTCAATCCTGAGGTGAGGCCACGCCCCCGCAGTATAGACCACACCCCTAACACAAACTATGAAAGCTGAGGTAAAGCCACGCCCCCAGAGGCTAAACCACACCCCTAACACAAACTATGAAAGCTGAGGTAAAGCCACGCCCCCAGGGGCTAAACCACACCCCTAACACAAACTATGAAAGCTGAGGTAAAGCCACGCCCCCAGAGGCTAAACCACACCCCTAACACAAACTATGAAAGCTGAGGTAAAGCCACGCCCCCAGAGGCTAAACCACACCCCTAACACAAACTATGAAAGCTGAGGTAAAGCCACGCCCCCAGAGGCTAAACCACACCCCTAACACAAACTATGAAAGCTGAGGTAAAGCCACGCCCCCAGAGGCTAAACCACACCCCTAACACAAACTATGAAAGCTGAGGTAAAGCCACGCCCCCAGAGGCTAAACCACACCCCTAACACAAACTATGCTGAGGTAAAGCCACGCCCCCAGAGGCTAAACCACACCCCTAACACAAATGAAAGCTGAGGTAAAGCCACGCCCCAGAGGCTAAACCACACCCCTAACACAAACTGAAAGCTGAGGTAAGCCACGCCCCAGAGGCTAAACCACACCCCTAACACAAACTGAAAGCTGAGGTAAAGCCACGCCCCCAGAGGCTAAACCACACCCCTAACACAAACTGAAAGCTGAGGTAAAGCCACGCCCAGAGGCTAAACCACACCCCTAACACAAACTGAAAGCTGAGGTAAAGCCACGCCCCCAGAGGCTAAACCACACCCCTAACACAAACTATGAAAGCTGAGGTAAAGCCACGCCCCCAGAGGCTAAACCACACCCCTAACACAAACTGAAAGCTGAGGTAAAGCCACGCCCCCAGAGGCTAAACCACACCCCTAACACAAACTGAAAGCTGAGGTAAAGCCACGCCCCCAGAGGCGAGACCACACCCGTGATGTCTGTGCTCCTCCTGGTCAGGTGATGAAGGAGATCCAGAGCGCCATGGCCACCGCAGCATCAGATGACAGTAAGCTGGTGTTACTCGGCGCCGTTGGAAGCGTCTTCTGCTGCGGCCTGGACTTCCTGTACTTCATCAGACGGCTGACGGAGGACAGGAAGAAGGAGAGCATCAAGATGGCTGAAACCATCAGGTAATGCCTACTGGAAAAGTACGGTTGCCATGGCAGCCCTTTGTGACGCATCAGTAAGTGCTGTCAGTAAGCGTAACCTCTGACCTCTGTCTCCTCTTCCTCAGGACCTTCGTCAACACCTTCATCCAGTTCAGGAAGCCGATCGTGGCGGCGGTCAACGGGCCTGCGCACGGCCTCGGTGCTGCCATCCTGCCTCTCTGCGACGTGGTGTGGGCCAATGAGAAGGCCTGGTTCCAGACGCCATACGCCTCCTACGGCCAGACGCCGGACGCCTGCTCATCCTTCACCTTCCCCCGCATCATGGGCCTCGCCTCGGTCAGTCCACCACTTCATTACCTTACTGCCTCATTAACATACCACTTCATTACCTTACTGCCTCATTAACATACCACTTCATCTACCTTACTGCCTCATTAACATACCACTTCATCTACCTTACTGCCTCATTAACATACCACTTCATCTACCTTACTGCCTCATTAACATACCACTTCATCTACCTTACTGCCTCATTAACATACCACTTCATCTACCTTACTGCCTCATTAACATACCACTTAATTGACCTGTTTCAGGCTAACGAGCTGCTTCTGAGTGGCAGGAAGCTGACGGCTCAGGAGGCGTGTTCTAAAGGGCTGGTGTCTCAGGTTCTCTGGCCGGGAACCTTCACACAGGAAGTGATGCTGCGAGTCAAAGAACTGGTGACAGTCGACTCACAGGTCAGTCACACACACACACACACACCTCTGTTTGGGTTCTACGTATCAGGCCGTCGTTCCTCATCTCTTCTTCTTCACCCTCTGTGGGGGTTCCACTTCCTGTCCTGCAGGTTCTGCGGGAGTCTAAAGCCCTGATGAGGAACACCAGCCGCAGTGCTCTGGAGCAAGCTAACGAGCGGGAGTGTGAAGCCCTGAAGAGGGTTTGGGGCTCACTGCAGGGAACCGACTCCATCCTGCAGTACCTGCAGAGGAGCACCGAGCTCTGCTAGGACCAGGACCAGGATCTGGACCAGGACCAGCTCCTCTGACTCAACAGCTCTGAGCTGGACAGGAAACACTGAACGTTTCCTCCTTTTGTTGTAAACATTAAGTTCTATTTCAGCAGAATGATGACGACACATTTGGGGGTTCCACCAAGTCTTTGTGCTAAGCTAGGCTAACAGTCCCGGACCTTTGTCTGTACTGGACACAGACAAACTGAAAGAACCGGAGAACTCATAACATGCTGGACTGTTCCTTTAAATGGAGCTGACCTTTGACCTTGTCCCAGACGTCTCAACAGGAAGTGGATGCTGGGCAGAAACAGGATATGCACTCCCTCCATGTCTCCTGAGGTGGGGTTGGTTCTGATCCTCCTCTAGCGCCCCCTTCAGGACAGACTGGGGCATCACCCACGAGACCCTGTAGGGCAGTTTAACTGCTGCATTATGGGTAAACATTGACACCTGAGGAGACTGATGCTGCTTTGTGGGCGTGGCCTGTGAGTCATGTGATCCAGAGTCCAGGATCAGGACCTGAGGAGCTTATTAATCAAACAATTCATGTCCTGTGTAAAATAAACTCAGTAAATCTGTTACTTCATTTAAAATGAATGAAATGGTGATTTTGTCTGCTGTCAATCAGAAGGGTCTCCATGGAGACCACCAGCGGTTAGTACATATGGGAATAATTAGTAACCATTTACAGGAATAACTTTTTATTTTAGGACAAATGAGAAAAAACAAGTTAATAAAAAAATTATTTTTAATATTTGCACATAAACAAATTAAATAAAGGCCCTCAAAGGGTCTCACCCTGAAGCCCTCAAAAGGGTCTCACCCTGAAGCCTGAGGCCCTCAAAGGGTCTCACCCTGAGGCCCTCAAAAGGGTCTCACCCTGAAGCCTGAGGCCCTCAAAGGGTCTCACCCTGAGGCCCTCAAAAGGGTCTCACCCTGAGGCCTGAGGCCCTCAAAGGTCTCACCCTGAGGCCTGAGGCCCTCAAAAGGGTCTCACCCTGAGGCCTGAGGCCCTCAAAGGGTCTGTAGATATTTAAATCAAAACAAACCGGTTTCTACAAAACCTGATTTATGAACTCAACAACCTAGAAGCCACCAGCTGGTGTCAGGGGGATGGGGGGACAGGTGTAGTCGGGGGGGACAGGTGTAGTCCTCGGGGACAGGTGTTCGGGGGGGACAGGTGTTCGGGGGGGACAGGTGTAGTCCTCGGGGACAGGTGTCAGGGGGGACAGGTGTAGTCCTCGGGGACAGGTGTTCGGGGGGGACACGTGTAGTCCTCGGGGACAGGTGTCAGGGGGGACAGGTGTAGTCCTCGGGGACAGGTGTCAGGGGGGACAGGTGTAGTCCTCGGGGACAGGTGTCAGGGGGGACAGGTGTCCTGGGCCCCGGTAGCCAGGTGGAGGTGGTAGGTCTGGTCGTGGAACATCAGCAGACTGTAGAAGTTCTCCCCTCCTCTCAGGACGCCGTGCTCTTCGCCCCCCCAGGAAACCGGACTGTCAACGAAACCATGAACCGTCAGCGAGACCCAGGACTCCAACCGAGGCTGCTCCAGGTGACACCTGCAGGACAGGTGAGGACACTTCCTGTCAGCAGGGGGACAAGAAGTATAGCAGGAATGGACCCTCTGAAGGCTGCTGGGCAGAGGTCAGAGGTCACAGGTCACAGGTCAGCTGACCTGATCTGCTGGATGAGTCGGTGGACGTCTTGAGGACGCAGCAGTCCGCAGACGGAGACGCTCAGAGCGCGACTCGTCCTGGTCTTCGGCTCGGGACAGACCAGTGAGGACAGGAAGCTGCTGGACGAGTTCTCACTGAAACCACAGAAGAAGAGTGAACGGGAGGTCGGGTAGAAGGAGACACGTTGTCACGGCGACCACCGTCTCACCAGCTGACGTGGGCGTCCACGGCACCGAGCCACTCCAGCAGGCGGTGAGGGTCACATGACTCCAGGTCAGAGGTCAGCAGGGGACAGGACAGGTCTGTGAGGGTGTGGCTTCTGATCTCAGGTCTGTGCTCCGACCAATCGTAACGAGACAGGAGGGCCTGCAGAGAGGCTCCGCCCCCTACCGGACAGAAAGCAGAGGGTTATGGGTAATATAAGCTGACGGAGCGCTGCGTTCAGGTAACAGTTAAACTCCTGAGGCGTTCATGTTCGTGGGATACTTCAGAGCTGGGGAACAAACACAGGTGTGTCTCACCTGGAGGATGTGACAGCAGGAAGTCGGTCTTCAGTTGGAGGCGTGACCTCAGACCTGTGACCAGTCTCTGGTAGCCCCGCCCACCAGGAGCCATGCTGCTGTCAGTCAAATCTACAGTAACAACTGTAATATAAATAAAATGTATTATATGATACAGAATCACAGTACTAGTGTTGTATAACATATATACATACATGTGTGTATATATGCACATACACACATAT
>JACSYO010000573.1:0-36338 GCA_016806645.1 Ophiodon elongatus | reverse complement strand
TCACAGTTTCATAAATGGACTTTTATATGAATAAAATATGTTTTGTCTCCGATCAAATCATAATAAATATGTGTCACTATTTAACAGACTGAATGAAATAAACAGGCTGACGTACATTTGTAGATACTTCACTGATGATAAGTTCAAGTTTGATGTTCAGTCAAGTGAGTCTGTGCACAAATATTACTTCTTCATATTTCATGTGTTTTTTCTGCAGATATCAGAAGAGGTTGTCATGGTGATCACGTTGGATGATGAGGAAGAACACGTGTTCAGCATCACTGTAGTGAAATGAATAAAGTGTCATCATGTCAGCCCGACATTCACAGATATTACAGCTCACGTGACGTTTGAATCCAATGTGTCCATTAAGCTGCACGTGAGGGAAGAGAAGGAGAAGGAACGACTCCTCCAGAAGGATGGAGTTAAAACAGCTCTGAACATGAACTAACATGAATCACATGTATTGGAAACGTCTTGGTAACATAACTTGAGGGTTACATCACTCGAGGGAGTCACGCCTTTTCTTTACTCCGTTAACTTTCACTTTCTCTTCAGTCTTTCACTGAAGCGCAGCTCGAAGTCCAGCTGGTGAGTAAACGAGGTGTTCTGACTTCAGCTTGAAGTGAGGAGTCCGAGGAACGACTCAACTTCTCTAGTTGTTTCTGTGCAGCTCAAGCTGAACTCCTCATTCTCTCATGTGCGGCATGTTGTCTTTATTAATATATTAATATGTTATGAAATGGCGGAGGTCACTCCGCCATTTCAGAGGATCAGTTCTTCAACAGAAGCAGGAGGAAGAGTTCAAACTCTTTAAAGTAACATAACGGACATTTAAAGAAACTTCAGTGCAGGGGTCACTAACAGGGGGACCGCGGTCCGGTTCCGGACCCGGACCCCGTGGTATCCGGACCTGGACTCATAACCGGAGAACACACCGACCAATTACATGCGTTGTAAATCACATCACGTGATGATACTGAATATGAAATGTGTGTATTCAGATAAACGTACTGCAACTCCAATGAGATAAACGAGATGAGAAATTCAGTTAAATATATTTTGAAAAAATGATGTACTTTATTTTAAGAGTCACATTTTACAAAAGCTTTCAGTTATGTATTTGTTTTTAATGCAGTCCTTTTTTTAATTGAAATAAGAGAAGAACATGTATTTATTATTACAGAATATATTATTTATAATTCTTCCAGTTCCAGAGAGAGAGGCCAACACAAAAAAGAAATGATAAAATAATATGTGGTGAGGAAAGGCTTTCCTCTCTGTCCTCATAGTGGATATCTTGGTGGGGGTCTTGGTGGAGGTCATGGTGGAGGTCATGGTGGAGGTCTTGGTGGGGGTCTTGGTGGAGGTCATGGTGGAGGTCATGGTGGAGGTCTTGGTGGAGGTCTTGGTGGAGGTCATGGTGGAGGTCTTGGTGGAGGTCTTGGTGAAGGTCTTGGTGGAGGTCTTGGTGGAGGTCATGGTGGAGGTCTTGGTGGAGGTCTTGGTGGAGGTCTTGGTGGAGGTCTTGGTGGGGGTCTTGGTGGAGGTCATGGTGGAGGTCTTGGTGGAGGTCTTGGTGGAGGTCATGGTGGAGGTCTTGGTGGAGGTCTTGGTGAAGGTCTTGGTGGAGGTCTTGGTGGAGGTCTTGGTGGAGGTCTTGGTTTGAAGGTGCTGTCTTTATAAAACTCTTCATCGGTGTGTGCTGCTTTTAGCCAAACTAATCCAATCACTCACAATTTGCACATAAGCTTGGCAGCGACCGGGAGCTCCACGTCTTCAAGGTTCAGTGTGTAGGATTTGGGGGATGGCAAAAAATGTAATATAATATCCCACGTATGTTTTCTGAGTTCTAATCACCTGAAGATAAGAAGTATGCTTTGGTTCCCCTGGAATGAGTCGTTATATCGACACACGTGTTGTTGGAGAGACATTTATTTTGACATCCTGCATATTTGCAGGTCTTGTGGGTTCTGGAGTACCCCTGTGTGTGTGTGTGTGTGTGTGTGTGTGTGTGTGTGTGTGTGTGTGTGTGTGTGTGTGTGTGTGTGTGTGTGTGGTTCCTTATATACATGTAATATTATTTATATAAACGTGTCTGATTGTGAACTGTGTTGATGTCTTTGATTCCATAAATGTCTAAATGAATCTCTTCTTGTCTGCTGGTTGTGATGTTGACATGTTACAGGACAGTTGGTGAAACGGAGATGTTTGACTTCAGAAACAGACACAAGTAAGTTTTCTCTCCATTCAAACGTATTCATTATGTAACTCTGAGTGAATAAGAGCGGAAGAGAACTTATTAATTTCTTTTTGTTGGTCCCTCCAGGTGAATTAGTGCCTGGTGTCTTCAGCAGAGGGACATCATGGCGACAGCAGCACCTGGTGAGTCAGACTTTATGAGTCTGGATTAAAGAATGTCCACATTTTACACACATAATTAAATAACTTTGTCCTGAATGAAGCTCAGTGAAGTTCTCACTAAATATGATCATAAAAAGTGTAATTCAGCTGAAGGACAGACAGCAGAGGCTTTTCACCGACTCAACTTTACAGAAAGAGAAATTAGGTTGAATTCATATGTTGTTGCACATCTTCTTCTTCATAAACTGAAACAGAACAATGATTGATGTTTACAGCGAGGAATGCATCAAGTTAAACTAACATTCTTGAATTAAAGTGCTGAATAAATATTTACTCTCATTCATGGTTTAAGCTTTGTAGAAAAAACTGCATCAGTGAAACCTGCAAAGTTGATCTTTTAATCAGTCCCATACTTGATGGCATCAGTTATGTGGATTGACAGCACAGTGTGGTGTGTCGTGTAAAATGTCTCTGCTCCCACTAAAAAGTATCACTCTACTATTTCAGTCTGTGACTGAGAGCATTTACAGTTTACTTTGTATAGCTAGCTGACCTGCCCATGACTCATAAAGTGACTACATGTAAATATTTTTTAACCCTCTGGGTTCTAAGGGCATTTTCCCGATTTTTACATATTTTCTTAAATTCACCTTTAAAGGCACTTGCATATGAGATATAGCCATGTGTCGTATATATATATAATAATTTGAAGAACAATCTCAGCTATCTATATAATGAGGCACCAAATGTCCTAAGGCACTGTGTATAGGGATAATTTGGCCATAAAGCTGAAAAATTGAAGTCCGATCTTTGAAATTCTTCAAATCTCTGCCCCCACTCGCTCCCATTACAAACCAGTAGACCGTATACTCGGCCGAGTCTGTGGCAGCGCCCCTAGTGGCTGGGCCCTCAAACAACCCGTCCTGTTCTGCCCTGTATAAAAATACTTATCTCAGTCAGGGAATGTCTGCCGTGTGTCAGTGAGATTGACATTGAAGTTTAAAGGGACACGGCAGAATGTCACCACGGTACATTTGGAATACATCTTATTCGGACATTTTGGAAAAATACTGCGATAAGGAGGACACATGCACCCGAGAGGGAAATCAAATGGGGGATGCCTTTTATGGGACACCTTCTGACATTTGGATATTACTTGTAATGGAAATCGGGATAATGGGTCAAATATCACCGTACAATGCCCAATTCAACCATGTGCATTTCAGTTATGGTCCCGGATGCATGGGAGCGACTCAAAATGTTCCTGAGAGGCCCAAATTAAGCACCAATTTGCCAATAAAAATCATTGAGGGAGGGGACCAATGTGTTGGACCAAATCGATTGCAGGTGTACTAGTTTTAGTCCAGGATCCATGGCAGTGCCCCCATTTGATCCCAAAAAGACCAAAATAAGCACCAGTTAGCTAAATTGCAGCTTATAAAAAAGGCTGCTCCATTTCCTAGAGGTCTTCACGGTCTTCACGGTCCTACATCTGTGTGTTACTCTGTTTTTTTCTGTATTTTTATAGGTGATGATGAGTTGAAGAGCAGAAGCAGTCCAGAGCTTGATCAACCGAACTGTGAGTCAAATTGAATGAGAATAAATATATAAAACCAAATAAATATATATTATGAAAAGTATGAAAGACTAATAAAGTAAGCAGTACTCAAGTAGTTTAATCAAATGCTTGCCAGGAAATTGTACCTTCTGCCTCTTAATCTCAGACCAACTGTATAATATAGCCTTATATCAGTGTGATCAAGGGGAAAATATACTAGATGTTAAAAGTGGTAAGTCACTATTCCTAATGCAAAAAAACACAATAATTGAATGGTGCCATTGATTGACGAAGGTTATCTGTTGAAATCAGTCCCAAACAGCATGGTTTGGTTGGGAGCCATGGGGTAGAAGGAGTGCCGCTATATATATATATATATATATATATATATATATATATATATATATAAAAACTGAAAGAAACACAAAGTGAAACTCTCCTGAAACTCTTCAGTGATCAATTATTTGATCATTCATTGATACTGATATCAACACAGAGAGAGAAGAGTTCAGGTTTCAAGGAAAAACACATGTAACATCCACCATTGAGAGACATGATCCAAAAATGTAGATCCAGGCTGTTGTTGCACAAGAAACATAAACAGCAACGGTTGTTAACACTCCTGAACAAAATGGTGAAGGAGAACAATGGAGATGTGAGCCTTGATGTGTTCAAAGATGCAACGTCTAGCTTACCTGGTGTTCAAAGCTTAAGACAAGGAAAAGCGAACTATTTTAACTTGAGTCTTGTTAAAGGTAATGGTCAGTCCAGGGAAAAAACTTTTATCATTTGATTAATACAACTCATTTATTAGGTTGTTGTATTTGTTGTTGATTGAGTACATTTTATTTTTTAGGGGAAAAGGATTTCCGTGAAACATTTTTCCCCAACTGTAAGTACAATTACATATGCAAATTATGATACAGTTAGAGATCTAAGTTGATTTACTGTAATTCATATTGACGGTTTGTCTTGTAACAGGGCTCGCACTCAGACCTTCATCACCAGTGGAAAGATCAAGCGGCCAGTGTAAGTAAATTAAGTAAATCTGGGAATGTGTTTTGACGTCTACTTGGGAACACGCTACAGTAATGTGATTACTTTTTTAAAGAGCATGTAGTGTAATGTATTACAGTTAGAATTAAGTGGTGACCCTGTTGAGCATCGATCATGTAAGACGTGTCTCCATTGTGCTCTGTGAGTTTGTGAGAACTTTAACTTGTCAACACAGTTTTACCAGAACTTTTTTGCCAGTGTTCATTTACGAGTTGTGTTTGGACTGCTTCGGGTTACTTTTTCTGTAAATCGACCAACAAAGTCGTCCTCTCGTGGATGAACAGACTCGACCTCTACAAGTCACCCGAAGGCCCGACACAGCTGAAGGAAGCTGCAGACACGGGAGCACTCGCAATCTGGGACAACTACAAGCTATGCTAAACTTGCTGAAAGGAGACATTTTCAGTAAAATTGACTCAATGTCCTCTGACTTGACTTGAAATCTTGTTAGTGAGAGAGGAGTTAGAACATACCATCGAACCCTTGTATCAAAAACTTATCTCCCATGACCAGGTCATCACTGAGTTAGAGTGCGCTTCCACGGACTACAGCGACCTGTTAACTGCACTCGAGATCTCATGTATGTCCCTGGAAGTATATGATGATTGTAATAAAGTTTAAGATCGGGGTGGAACCACATAAGGCTGGTCGGTGTCCCAAAGTGGGCTGAGGGCGCACGCCTGACTATTGTTCATAGACTTCCTCGCCTGCTCGACTTAATGTATCCCACTCTCCGGCCCAAACTCAACGAGAGTAAACCACCCCAGCCCCTTGTTATTAGAGTGCATTTTTTTCATTTGAGTAAAAGATACTTACTTTCCCTGACTGCACTTCCTCAGTTGCTAAGAAACTTCTGCTGCTTTCAAAGACGTCGAGCATCAGCTACAGTCTTCTCCAGAGTCAAGTTTGGCTTCAGGTTCCCAGCGGTTCTCACTTTGCACAGCAGAGCCACACACACTTTAGAAGACCCGGACCCTGCAATGGATTTTGTGAATGCAAACCAACTAACTCAAAACTTTAGTCTCCTCTGATGCTGTAGTTTAAGGACAATTTGAATGACTGTCCCCGTAAGCTAACAGGATAGTTCATTAGCACTCATTTGGCAAGCTGTTTTACATAAAGTCGTATGTGATAATTCCGCGTGAGTTATTCTAGAAATGCCTTTACTGTGTTTGTTTAAATCTATTCGCTGTCGAGCAGAAACTACACTCGGGTCACTTGGGTGAGATGTAAAGGATTTTGATTCAGTGGATGAACGATTCTCCAAAACCAAACTTGCCAAGAGTACAAAGTGGAAATGCCCATTTTATTTTGTCAAATGCTATTTCGGTTTATAATTCTATAATTATTATGGGTGTAATGATACACCAAATTTATGGTTTGGTATGTACCTCTGATTTTGGGTCATGATACAAAAACTCCTGATTTTAAAATAATTGAGCACTACATCGTCAAAGTTGGTAATATTTCTTTATATATGGTCAGATACAATCATGTGTCATTATATTAGAATTTTACCAACATCAAGCCTTGTCATATATTAGAATGGCTGTTGAGGACGCTAGCTAGCTAAGCCAGTCTCCCCCAGCAAAAACTTCCATCATCACGTTAACATCAGAGCCAAATTTGATGAATAGATACAAAACCGCGAGCCACTTCACCCCGGACCTTTCCAAGCCGACCCAGAGCCCGTAGTCACGGCACCTCATAGAGTATACAAGCTCTTTTTATTCATTTTCATTGGTTACATATTTGTAATCCTCACAGACAGATGAAAAGGTTGACCAACAGCATTGATTCATGAATAAATACAAATGAGATACGAGGTGTAGCCTTATTTCTTGTAGCAGATTTTTATACTGTCAGTAATAATTAATAAATATATAACTACAATGAATAAACCCATGAATATATGACTACAATGAATAACACCCATGAATTTGCGTAAAAAAGTGAAAGGAAGTGATGGCACTCAGCTCCAGTTATCAGACTCAATAATTAGGGAAAGTAACAGAATTTAACATTAGATTTATTTTAGGACGCCATCCCATTTTTAGAAACCAGGAAAAACTTAAAAAATGTATACTAATTAATCGAATATCGTTTCTCAGGGTCGCTACAGAGCTCTTGGTCTAGTCTACCTTCACATTGTATAATCTGTTCTGGTTATGCCCTAATCTGATTTCTGGGATAACATTTTCAAATGATCTCAGATGCAGCATGTTGTCTTTAAGTCTTCTCCATGTGCTGCTTTAATCTGAGTTCTGCCTGTTGACTCTTTTGTCTGGTTCAAAGGCAGAAGCTTTTTTAAAAGTTTGAAATAAAACATGTAAAAAACGTGTAAAATTAAGAATACAAAATATTTAACAGCAATTGTAACGGTGGTGGTAAGGACCCAGACGCAATATGACGAGATGGAAAATAGTGAATGAAGCTTTATTATAGGCAGAGATCTCACAATAAACAGTCTGGGATCCGCTCACGTCGAGAGACCCGCTCGGGGAACCACCAAGCCGTCAGGGGGAAGGCAGACAGAGACCGGAGGGAGCTGAGGCTAATCCCGATGTCGGTGACAGAAGGCTAGGGAGCTTTACCGGGCAGAGGCAAGGCAGGGAAGTCCAAACAGGCAGGGTCAGCTAGTGATGTGTCCTTTAGTGTCGAGGCTTCGAAGCGTGTGTCGAGTAATCCAGGAAGATTTTTGTGAAGCGCGTATCGAGGCTCGTGTTGATGACGTTCGAAGCCTCGTGGGCCGACGTACCACGTGACTGATTCAGAAAATGATTCGCCGGTTTGGCGTGCGATTCAAAATATAAGGGGTAGCGACACGCAAGGGATCCCCCCTCACTTTTGTGACTTTATTGCGCGTTTGTTTGTAATATATTCCAGCTTCTAAAAAAAAAGAAACCGCCTGAAGCCCAACACTGTGTAAAAGTTATTTTTAAATAAAAATGAATAAAATGTTGTTCCGAGTAACATAAGTACAGTCACAATTTGGTTCCGCTTTCCTTTTGACCCATGCCATTGTATTATACAGACAAACACTATATTAATAATTTCAGAATTTATGTATTGGCATCACAAACATCATTCATTCATTTATTCAATTCAAAGCTTCACACACCAAAGCCATGGTGTCATTATAATCACTCTGCCTGTTTTACATTTCTTGTCCACTTGATGGCGCAGTAGAGCAAATGAAGCATGAGAGTGAGTGAGCTGACGAGGTGGGTGTGACTAACAGGTGAGAGTGATGGAGCTGACGAGGTGGGTGTGACTAACAGGTGAGAGTGATGGAGCTGACGAGGTGGGTGTGACTAACAGGTGAGAGTGATGGAGCTGACGAGGTGGGTGTGACTAACAGGTGAGAGTGATGGAGCTGATTAAGTGAGTGAGAGACAGAGGCAGGAGAGAATGGAAGCTGAACAGTGGGTGCGTCCCAAGTCTCTTAAGTGCATCCCCGGTTCCCTCACTTGGGTCTTTTCCTTGCGTCTTAGTCCCGCCCACCAGGGATGCATGGAGAGACGCAAGGAAACCATGTGAGGAGAGAGGAAACAAGGAAATATGTTTTAAGATAAATGAGACGTCCTTTCCTCGAAAGCGTCACGTGAAGCGACGTCTGTTTCTGAAGACGGAGGATCAGCTGATCACATCTGGATCAGCTGTCAGTCGGTTTAACAGCTGGAGAGACTTTTGACTGAGTTTGCGTCTGAACACATGATCAGTGTAACGGACCATGTTTTAGCTCACATTCCAATAAATGGCATTGAGTATTTATGCCGTTATGTGTTGTATTTATACACATTGTGTGGTATTTATACTGCGTTCTGTGTCCTGCTTATACATGCAGGGCCGATTTTTTGCAATTCTGATTGTGACATCATTATAAAATAACCCAGAATATGATTATAGTTTCTCTTGAACAATAGAATTAATTTATGAGGCTCAATGTTTCAGGTTAAACTTAAATTATATAACTCATCAAACCCAACACTCAGGAATGTTCAGCCTCACGTGACTGAATGGAAATGATGATAAATGATCCAGCTCTCTCTGATTTTAATTATATAAAAGTTATTGAAGGATATAACAGCTCAAGAAAATACATTTCTAATACATTAAGAAAGTTGTTTGTGGTCCTTTTTGTTGTTCAGACCTACAATGAACATATATTTTAACCAGATGGTGAATCAGAAAACAAATCAAATATATAGAGAGTTTAATCTGTGATCCGTCTTCACTCTGGTATGAAACTCCAGCGATCAGTCCGACCAATCAGATACCTGATGAACAGTGAGGGGGCGTGTCGAGCGTTAAAACACTTCCTGGAAGCCTGTTCTCTTGTGCGTCCTCGCTCATGGCTCCTCCGAGATGCCTCCTCGCTCCTCAGGGCAGAAATAAGAGCTTTGGGATGGCCGTCAATATGGCGGCACAGAACAACTTCCGGTTCAAGCGAGGAGCGAGGAAACGACAATTAAGAGACGTAGGATGTACCATGTGACAGCAATTCACCCGTCCTGAAACAGTGTCTCTTTAATTAAAGATTTCATGTGAATGAATCAATGTTCTGTATTCTCACAGTGTCAGATGATCCGCAGCCTGTGAAGTGGAGCAGCAGCCTTGAATTACTGCCACCTAACTGTGAGTTTAACTCAACTGAGTCAGAATTATTCTTGTGTTCATTATAATCTGATTACAGTGTTTACAGGTGATGGCTCACTGGTGAATGTGGTGAAGTTTGAAGATGATAACAGCTGACACATTCACTTTAGTCCACGTTTAGAAAGCTGTGACTTCCTCCTTGGTTATGAAGCTAGTTTTATTGTTTTCAGTTGAAGAGTAGTTTTTTATTAATTCAGTGTTTTTCTTCTCAGTGTCTGAGCTGAGGGTTGTTCTGCTGGGGAACAGCTGGTCTGAGAGGAGTTCAGTGGGGAACTTCATACTGGGAGAGACTGTGTTCACCACTGAGGAAGAACCAGATCACTGTCTGAGATTCAGTGGACGGTTACAGGAGAAAAAGATAGTTGTCATCAACACTCCAGATCTGCTGCACCCCAACATCTCTGAAGACAAACTAAGAAAACATGTAGAAACCTGTGTGAGAGACTCTGATCCTGGACCTCATGTGTTCCTGCTGGTTCTACAGCCTGAAGACTTCACTGGGGAACTCAAAGTGAAGCTCTGCAGAGTCCTGGAACGCTTCAGTGATCGATCATTTGATCATTCATTGGTTCTGATATCAACACCCAGAGAGGAGAGTTCAGCTTTCATGGACAAAGACCAGCCTTTAAAGGACCTGATCAGAATGTGTAGATACAGATACCTGAACCAGAAGAACCTTGAACGTCCAGAGCTGTTAACACGTTAAGGTCAAACTACGAAGGAGAACAATGGAGAGCATCTGAACTGTGAAGTATTTGTAGATGCAGCATCAGGTTTGGCTCTTGATCAGGAAAGCCTGAAACATGCAGAAGGAGTCGGTTTTACATCTGATCCATCAAAACCTGTTGGTAAGTGCAGAACAGTCATTCAGGTCATGAATAATGAATAACTTCATATTTACTTTATTTACTTTGACATGACTGTCTTTTACAGAGGAGAAAGTTCCCAGTAAAACGACCCAGCTCCCCCAGTGTAAGTAAATCACAAGTTATTATGCAGTTACATACAGGAGCAATAATACAACACTGATGTATATGAAATATAGAGTATTTTGATATCTGTGGTATCAGTCGGTAGAAAAGGAAATGGTCATGTCAGTGAATCAATAATGCTGCTGACTGATGAGGATCCATAATGAGCAAACTAACAGATTTACAGTCATGCTAATTCAAGTATTTGTTTCATGGAGAATTATGGTTCATATTTGTAAATGTGGAGAGAACATGGATTTTGACATACGAAGAAACAATCACTCATTAATGTCTGCAGTCCTCTTTGTTAAATTAATGATGTTTAGCACATATGATGAATTGTTGAGTAATGAAAATGTGCAAATTGGAATCTTCTAACTAATATTATATCTGTTATTTCATAGCATCTGAATTCAGAATTGTGATGTTTGGAAAAAGCGAGGACAAAAAGAGAACACTATGCAAATTCATCATTGGGAGCAAAATGTTAAATCTTTTAAAAATATACCCAAACAAGCGCAGTGAGGTCTCCAGTGGACAGTGGCAAAAACATCCTGTAACAGTGGTGAAAACTCCAGACGTCTTCAAAATGTCTGAGGAATCAATCAGAGAAGAGATGAAGAGATGTGTGTCTCTTTGTTCACCAAATGTCCTGCTGCTGTTAGTGAAGCCTTCTGATTTCACTGAGGAGAACAGACAGAAACTGAAGTTCATCCTGAGTTTGTCTGATCAAGATGCTTTTAACCACTCAATGGTCATCATGACACATGAGGAGGGTGACATGAGTCTCTCTGTTAATGAACTCCTAAAGGACTGTGGAGGAAGATACTACAGCATGTTAAGAAATGACCACATACTGTTAATGCAGAACATTGAGAAGATTGTGCATGAAAACAAAAGTACCCATCTCACCTTCACTGAAAACACCATCAGACCAAAGTCTGACCACATGAAGCCACCTTTAAACCTGGTTCTGTGTGGGAGGACAGGAGCAGGGAAGACTTCAGCAGCCAAGGCCATTTTAGGTCAGACAGAGCTTCATTCAGTCTCCAACTCATCAGAGTGTGTTAAACATCAGGGAGAGGTGAGTGGACGTTGGGTTTCTCTGGTGGAGCTGCCTGCCTTGTGTGGAAAACCTCAGGAGGAAGTGATGGAGGAATCACTCAGGTGTATCTCCCTCTGTGATCCTGAGGGCGTCCATGCCTTCATCCTGGTCCTACCTGTGGATCCCCTCACTGATGAAGACAAGGGAGAGCTAGAGACCATCAAGAACACATTCAGCTCTCGGGTCAACTACTTCACCATGATTCTGTTCACTGTGGAGTCAGATCCTAAAGCTCCAGCTGTTGTTAACTTTTTAAAGGAAACCAAGGAGATCCAGGAGCTCTGTCAGAGCTGTGGAGGAAGATATGTTGTTCTCAACATCAAGGACCAGCAGCAGATCCCAGAGCTGCTGGATTCTGTGGATAAAATAAGGCTGAAATCCTACCACACCGAACCATGCTGCTACACAACAGAAATATTTGCACATGCTCAAATAGAAAAGATCAGCGCATTACAGTCTGAGCTGAAGGACCTGAGAACAAAAAGTATGGTTACCTGTAAGTAATCTATATTTAAATCATAAATCATAGAACATATTCTGTCCTATTCCATCAAGTGAACATCATAACTTGCAGTCTTTACTGTTCCGGCTATCACCATTTAAAGTAACTCCATGTCTTTATTATTTTAGGTGATGACGAGAAGCAGAGCCCAGAGTGTCTCAGGATTGTGCTGATAGGAAAGACTGGCAGCGGAAAGAGCTCCTCAGGAAACACCATTCTAGGAGGAAAGAAGTTCAAAGCTGAATCGAGCCAGATGTCAGTCACCAAACGTTGTCAGAAAGAAGAGAGTGAAGTGGACGGTCGTCCTGTCGTTGTGGTCGACACTCCTGGTCTGTTTGACACAACTTTGTCCCATGAAGAGGTTAATGAGGAGATGGTGAAATGCATCAGTCTTCTGGCTCCTGGACCACATGTCTTCCTCCTGGTGTTACAAATTGGTAGATTTACAGAAGAAGAAAAGAAGACATTAAAACTCATCAAGGAAGGCTTTGGGAAAAATGCTGAAAAGTTCACCATCATTCTTTTCACTGGAGGAGATTCACTGGAGGCGGATGAGCAGACTATTGATGAGTACATTGCAAACAAATGTGATGATTCCTTTAAAACACTGATCAATGACTGTGGAGGAAGATACCATGCGTTTAATAACCATGATAAACAAAACCACATGCAGGTCAGTGAGCTGATTACCAAGATCGACACCATGGTGAAGACAAATGGAGGCAGCTGCTACACTAATGAGATGCTGCAAGAGGCCGAGACCGCTATCAAGAAAGAAGTGGAGAGGATCCTCAAGGAGAAGGAAGAAGAGATGCAGAGGGAGAGGGAGGAACTTAAAGGAAAGCATGAAGAAGAAATGCAGGTATTGAACAGAAAAATGGAAAAACAAAGAGAAGAAACTGAACAAGAGAGAGCATTGAAAGAAAAACTACTTGAGGAAAAGGAGGAATACATCAACACGGCCTGTAAAGAGAGAAAGAAAGAACAGGAAATGAGAGAAGAAGAAGACAAGAAGGGAAAACGAGAGGAAGAAGTAAAACGACAGGAGTGGAGAGAAAAAGTTGAAGCTTTGGAGCAAAAAATCAGATTAGAGGCAGAATCAAAGGATAAAAAGCTGGAGGAGAATAGAGAGGAGATGAGAAAAGAACGAGAGAACTGGGAGACAAAACAAAAAGAATGGTGGGAAAAACGAAATCAAGAAAATATACAGAGACGACAGGAGGAAGAAACAAAACTCAGAACGCTTCAAGAAGAATACGATCAGGAAAGAGAAAAATCTGAAAAGAAAAGAAAAGAAGAAGACAGAATCAGAAGAGAACAGGAGGAAAAACAGAGAAAAGACATGGAGGAAAAACAGAGAGCAGAAATTGAAAAGGAGAGAAAACTGAGAGCAGAACAACTTGAAGAAAAGGAGAAAAACATAAGAGGAACGTGAAGAGAGAAGAAAAGAACAGGAAATGAGAGAAGAAGACGACATGAAGAGAAAACAAGAGGAAGAAAGACAAAGATGGGAGTGGGAACAGAAAGTTAAAGCTTTGGAGCAAAAAATAAATTCAGAGTCAGAATCAAAGGAAACCATCGGCCGAAAACTGGAGGAGAATAGAGAAGAGATGAGAAAAGAACAAGAGAACTGGGAGACAAAACAAAAAGAATGGTGGGAAAAACGAGATCAAGAAAATATACAGAGACGACAGGAGGAAGAAACAAAACTCAGAACGCTTCAAGAAGAATACGATCAGGAAAGAGAAAAATATGAAAAGAAAAGAAAAGAAGAAGACAGAATCAGAAGAGAACAGGAGGAAAAACAGAGAAAAGACATGGAGGAAAAACAGAGAGCAGAAATTGAAAAGGAGAGAAAACTGAGAGAAGAACAACTTGAAGAAAAGGAGAAAAACATAAAGAAGGAACGTGAAGAGAGAAGAAAAGAACAGGAAATGAGAGAAGAAGACGACATGAAGAGAAAACAAGAGGAAGAAAGACAAAGATGGGAGTGGGAACAGAAAGTTAAAGCTTTGGAGCAAAAAAACAGATTAGAGGCAGAAACCCAGGACAGAAAGCTGGAGGAGAATAGAGAAGAGATGAGAAAAGAACGAGAGAACTGGGAGACAAAACAAAAAGAATGGTGGGAAAAACGAGATCAAGAAAATATACAGAGACGACAGGAGGAAGAAACAAAACTCAGAACGCTTCAAGAAGAATACGATCAGGAAAGAGAAAAATATGAAAAGAAAAGAAAAGAAGAAGACAGAATCAGAAGAGAACAGGAGGAAAAACAGAGAAAAGACATGGAGGAGAATCATAAGACAAACATGGAAACTCAGAAGAAGAAATATGAAGACGAAGCCAGAAAGAAAGCTGAGGAGTTTAATGAATTCATCGACAAACACATTAAGGACTTGGCAAGTCAGAAGGAAGACCATGAGAAACAAATGGAAGACAAAGATGAGCAATATGACTTATTAAAGGCCCTTTCATCCCACAATGAAGAACAAGCACGGAAGAAACATCAACATGAAATTTATGACTTACTGAAACGTTTGACCACAAAGATAGAAAGTCTGTCAAAAATCAATGACCTACTGAAGGATCAAGAAAACGAAATGAAAAATATGAAAACTGAAGAGGAAAAGAAAAATCTGCAGGAAAAACATGAAAAACAAACTATTGACTTGATGCAAAAGATTTTGAATGAAGACAGCCACACATTTTGGCAACGTTTCAAAAATTGGATTCCAAAAATATTTGGTTTCAAAGACTGAAGCGAATGACTGCAACGTTTCACGTTCAACGTCGAGAGCAGGAGTTGATATGAGCCAGATTACAGGAGTTGATATGAGCCAGATTACAGGAGTTGATATGAGCCAGATTACAGGAGTTGATATGAGCCAGATTACAGGAGTTGATATGAGCCAGATTACAGGAGTTGATATGAGCCAGATTACAGGAGTTGATATGAGCCAGATTACAGGAGTTGATATGAGCCAGATTACAGCAACTCTTCAGGTGCAACGTGACACATTCTGCCCCAGAAACATGCAGTGTATATACATTTATTAACAGGATCACCGTTTACACAAGACGGTGAATTAATCACTTTTTATTCAACGCAAATCTCAGACCTCAGACATTCAGTAGCCACGCTGCAACATGATCTGGAGAGGAACTTAGTTCACTACAACTTTCTAAGTAGTGATCGAGAGAACAATATTATGTGTATAATATCTCTGTTTACTTGTAACAGTAAACAGAGTTAACGTTTTGGTTTAAGATTTGATTTGGTCATTCCAGAACAAAAAGTCAGGTATAGTTTTAGTTTTAGGTTTGTATAATTAGGTCGGGTTGGATTTCTTCTTTTTTGTGTCAGTTTTTTGTCCTGAAGCTCTTTGAATATTAGTTGTTCTCAAGCGGATGATGAAAGTCATCGTTTTGAGAATCCTTTATTTTCTGAGCTTGGTGATGTCATAATAATCCCCCATGGAGGTGCATGTTCAGAGCTCTCTGGGGGTCAGTGTTGGAGCCGACTGCATGATGACCTGCTGCCTCATGAAGTCACTCCACATCTCCCTTCCAGACGTCTCTCTGACGCTCCATCAAAATCTGTTGAAGCGTCTTACAGACACACGTGGCCATGGTATAAGAGACAATAATGGACTCCCAGTTATCCTAATAAGGACAGAGGCATACTAAGTAGTTATCAGTACCTCTTGCTTATTTTTTATATAATCAATATTATCAAGACATGTTAAACCTATTTGTTTTGTTTTGTATCTATTGTTTGTTTATGTGTTGGAGGAAAGCATCACTCCAAGCTGTTTATGAAGAGTTCTGTTCTGAGGCAGGATACGTTGTTTTATAATTAAATAAAGCAGTAACAGTAAACTTTCCTTTTTGCAAACAGATTAATGTCAGTGATTAGCTGATATGAAATCATACGTCCCTGTTGATGTTTCCCTCTGGGTCAACTCAAGTAGTCTAAAAGATTTCTGTTTCTCTTTAACGACCAAATGTTGATATCAGTGTTGTCCGTCTAGTGATAGTTTATGCTTTTATTGGCTAAATAACTTCCTGCCTTTATAATCAGTTATTCTCCTCTGGTCTACATTACTGATTTCTATTTTTATTTCTATTGTTTTTCCTTTATTTAGTTAAGTTGATGATTGTAAAAAAAGGGTCGGCACAATGAGCCGACACCTTCTCAGCCTGTAGAAAATAACTACGATACGTTGTATTGTTTTCTTCTTCACTGTTTTTTAGGAATAATGACGGTTATTACTGGGTTTTTTCTTAATTGTGTTTGTAATTATTTACAGCTTAGATACGAGAGAGACGTCAACAGCTGGAAGCTCTGGTCAGTAGAGATGATTTTTTAGTTTTCTTTTGAAAATGAAATATGAAAATGAGAGAACTTGGTGATTAAATGTTTAGATGTTGTTCAATCCACATCACAAATATCACAGCGAACAATACATTTGAAACAAACATGAATAAAATCCAGTGGCAACAAATGCTTTGATCTTTCTTTGTTTTGTTACGCATCAAAATGAAGTCATCAATTTAAGTCATTATTCAGATTAATCAATAATTGTAGGTTCTGCTTCTGCTTTCTTTGTCTATGATAAGAGATGAATAAAGGTTTCCCTTCAGTTCAGTGTGGTTTGTTGTTAACACTGAAGCAGAACTGTTCAAACTGATAATCTGATAAAACAAAACAGCTCAGGTTTGGGAGGAAGTGGATTCTACCTGAAGCTTCTTCCTCCAGCTCCTCATCAGGGCCCGAGCACCGACGTCAGGCCAGCAAAGGCCCTATTGGAACTGTCATGTTTATTATTATTCTCACAATTGAATTGCCTTTTTGGGGGCTTTATCATATCCCAAAACTCCCCAAAATTGATATTTTAGGGGTCTCGCATTTGGGTATAAGAAAATGGCTCTATAGCGCCCCCTAGAGTGTTTTTTGGCCACACCCATGACCATTACAGAACAACTTAAGACCCAACACACTGACCTCTCTCTCCAGACACAAGCCTCTTACTCTGAGGCTGTTGTCTGTTGTTCAGCCAGCGAATGTAGAACTATTCCTATGTTTCCTGAAAAGCATCGTCGTTGTGCACCACCTTTCATGTGGACTGATTGGCGTGGGATGTTTTTTTATTTTTCTTTGTTAAATGTCTGTCCTCGCCTCCTCACCTCCTCTCTCCTCGCCTCCTTTGCACTAATCTCCCATTGGGCGGGACTAAGAGGCGAGGAGGCGAGGACACGAGGAAAGGAATGGATGAGGCCCAAAGTGAGGAGAGGAGAGACCCTGGTCTGGATCTTTGGGGTCTGACACTCAGAGTAACGAGCTGCCATGTTTGATGGTGACAGCAGACGTAAATAAAGAGATCGTTTCCACTCAGATGCTCTTTGGATGAGCTCGGCCTGACACAACTTTATGAGTTCACTCCGATGGACGACGGCTGATCTACAAGAGAAGGTTTTCAAATAGAAAGCATCTGTTCATGGTCTGGTAGTAAAGATCTTCAGGTGGAGAAACGGGTGGAGGTCCAGGAGGCTGTGAGAGGATTTTTCCACATTGTGTGTTTGTGTGTTCGTGCACCTGATAATCTCTCCACGTCCAGCAGGGGGAGCTGAAGAGCTACTTTTCTGTTTCATGTTTCATGTCTTTATTATTTGCTCCAACTCTTCTGTTGGTGCTCGTGTCATCTGGATCATTAATATCTTTTAAATTATTTTTTCTATCAGGAAAAATGAGAATCCATTTCCACCACTGTGATGGAAACACAATAAATCCTCCATCCATCCATTATCCTCCGCTTCCGGGGTCGGGTCGCGGGGGCAGCAGGCCTAGCAGGCCGACCCAGGCTTCCCTCTCACCCGCAACACGTTCCAGCTCGTTCTGGGGGATCCTGAGGCGTTCCCAGGCCAGCTGGGAGATATAATCCCTCCAGCGTGTCCTGGGTCTTCCCCGGGGCCTCCTACCAGTTGGGCGTGCCTGGAAAACCTCTAACGGGAGGCGTCCTGGAGGCATCCTGATCAGATGCCCGAACCACCTCAGCTGACTCCTTTCGATACGAAGGAGTAGCGCCTCAACTCCAAGTTCCCTCCGGATGTCCGAGCTCCTTACCCTATCTCTAAGGCTGAGCCCGGCCACACTACGGAGAAAACTCATTTCGGCCGCTTGTATCCGAGACCTCGTTCTTTCGGTCACGACCCAGAGTTTGTGACCATAGGTGAGGGTCGGAACGTAGACCGCCCAGTAAATTGAGAGCTTTGCCTTCCGGCTCAGCTCCCTTTTCACCAAGACGGTCCGGTGCAGCGCCTGTTTTACTGCTGCAGCCGCACCGATCCGCCGGTCGATCTCCCGCTCCATCTTACCCTCACTCGTGAACAAGACCCCGAGATACTTGAACTCCTTCGCCTGCGGCAGGCACTGCGTCCCCACCCGGAGGGAGCAATCCACCGGTTTCCGGCAGAGCACCATGGCCTCGGATTTGGATGTGCTTACCCTCATCACCGCCGCGTCACACTCGGCTGCAAATCGCCCCAGTGAATGCTGGAGGTCATGGTCCGAAGAGGCTAACAGGACCACATCATCTGCGAACAGCAGAGAGGCAATCCCGAGACCCCGAACCCGACGTTCTCCTCACCCCGGCTACGCCTAGATATCCTGTCCATGAAAGTCACGAACAGGACCGGTGATAAAGGGCAGTCCTGGCGGAGGCCAACACCCACCGGGAACGCGTCTGACTTATTGCCGAGAATACGAACACAGCTCCTACCGCAGTCGTACAGAGATCGGATGGCCCGTTGTAACGGGTCCGGCACCCCATACTCCCGCAGCACCCCCCACAAAAACCCCCGAGGGACCCGGCCGAAGGCCTTCTCCAAGTCCACAAAACACATGTAGACTGGTTGGGCAAACTCCCAGAGCCCCTCCAGTAGTCTTGCGAGGGTAAAGAGCTGGTCCACTGTTCCACGACTGGGACGGAATCCGCACTGCTCCTCTTGAATCCGAGGTTCGACAATCGGTCGGAGCCTCCTTTCCAGCACCCTGGCATACACTTTCCCCGGGAGGCTGAGTAGTGTGATACCCCGATAATTCGAGCACACTCTCCGGTCCCCCTTTTGAAAATGGGAACCACCACCCCAGTCTGCCAGTCCATGGGCACTGTTCCCGACCCCCATGCGACATTGAAAAGGCGTGTCAGCCAAGACAGCCCAACAACGTCCAGCGCCTTCAGCATCTCAGGGCGGATCTCATCCACCCCCGGCGCCTTGCCACCAAGGAGCTTATTGACTACCTTAGTGGCCTCTGCCAAGGATATGGATTCGACCCCCCCCAAGTCGTCAGGCGCTGCCTCTCTAGAGGACATGTTGGCCGGGTTTAGGAGTTCCTCAAAGTGCTCTTTCCACCGCCCGACGATGTCCCCTGTCCGGGTCAGCAGTTCCCCCCCGTGCTGAGCACAGCCTGGGGTAAGCCCTGCTTTCCCTTCCTGAGCCGTCGGATGGTTTGCCAGAACTTCCTTGAGGCCAACCGAAAGTCCTTCTCCATGGCCTCCCGAACTCCTCCCATGCCCGAGTTTTAGCGTCCGCGACCACCGCAGCTGCAGCCCTTTTGGCCTGCCGGTACCTCTCAGCTGTTTCAGGAGACCCCCGAGCCAACCAGGCCCGAAAGGCCTCCTTCTTCAGTTTGACGGCTTCCCTCACCCCCCGGTGTCCACCACCGGGTTCTCGGGTTACCGCCACGACAGGCACCGGTGACCTTCCGACCACAGCTCCTAGCGGCCGCGTCCACAATAGAGGCTTTGAACATGGTCCACTCGAATTCCATGTCCCCAGCCTCCCTTGGGATGTGTGAGAAGTTCTTCCGGAGGTGGGAGTTGAAAACCTCCCGGACAGGATCCTCCGCCAGACGTTCCCAGTTCACCCTCACTACACGCTTGGGCTTGCCGGGTCCCTCCAGCCGATTCCCCTGCCATCTGATCCAACTCACCACCAGGTGGTGATCAGTTGACAGCTCTGCTCCTCTCTTCACCCGAGTGTCCAAGACATACTGCCGCAGATCAGATGAAACGATTACAAAGTCGATCATTGATCTACGGCCTAAGGTGTTCTGGTACCAGGTACACTTATGAGCCACCCTATGTTCGAACATGGTGTTCGTTATGGACAAACCGTGGCTAGCACAGAAGTCCAACAGCGAGACACCACTCGGGTTCAGATCGGGCAAGCCGTTCCTCCCAATCACCCCCCAGGTTTCTCTGTCGTTGCCCACGTGAGCGTTGAAGTCTCCCAGGAGAACTATGGAGTCAGCAGGAGGCGCCCTTTCCAGGACCCCTCCCACCAACTCCAAGAAGGCCGGACGCAGGAGGCAAGTCTCGCTCTGGGTAGAACCAACACGGCGCTCCAGCTCAAATATCCCCTCCGCCAGCGCCTCTCACCCTCAGGCCGCTCCAGAAAGGACAAGTCCCAGCATGCTCCGGGCTTGGTTTCCAGAGCAGATATGCGTGGTGGGGACAGCGTCAGCTCTTGAGCTGACCTGCCGCCCGGTCCACATAGCACCCGACCCCCATGCTTATCCCTGCGGGTGGTGGGTCCACAGGGTGGCTGCTCCATGATGTTTCTTCGGGCTGAGCCCGACCGGGCCCCATGGGCGACAATAAATCCTGTGAGTCATAATGACAAACTCTCTCAATATTTCCTCTTAATAACTCATTATTTGAAGAAGGTTTCTCATAATGACCTACAGGAGATGTTTTTCTCCATCACAGTTTCATAAATGGACTTCTATCTGAATAAAATAACGTCTGTCTCCGATCAAATCATAATAAATATGTGTCACTATTTAACAGACTGAATGAAATAAACAGGCTGACGTACATTTGTAGATACTTCACTGATGTTAAGTTCAAGTTTGATGTTCAGTCAAGTGAGTCTGTGCACAAATATTACTTCTTCATATTTCATGTGTTTTTTTCTGCAGATATCAGAAGAGGTTGTCATGGTGATCATGTTGGATGATGAGGAAGAACACGTGTTTTTGGTAACATAACTTGAGGGTTACATCACTCGAGGGAGTCACGCCTTTTCTTTTCTCCGTTAACTTTCACTTTCTCTTCAGTCTTTCACTGAAGCGCAGCTCGAAGTCCAGCTGGTGAGTAAACGAGGTGTTCTGAGTTCAGCTTGAAGTGAGGAGTCCGAGGAACGACTCAACTTCTCTAGTTGTTTCTGTGCAGCTCAAGCTGAACTCTTCATTCTCTCATGTGCGGCATGTTGTCTTTATTAATATATTAATATGTTATGAAATGGCGGAGGTCACTCCGCCATTTCAGAGGATCAGTTCTTCAACAGAAGCAGGAGGAAGAGTTCAAACTCTTTAAAGTAACATAACGGACATTTAAAGAAACTTCAGTGCAGGGGTCACTAACAGGGGGACCGCGGTCCGGTTCCGGACCCGGACCCCGTGGTATCCAGACCTGAACTCATAACCGGAGAGATAATTGAGAATTATTAGGTTGTTATTAAATTATAACGGAAAGCTTCTGTTTTAGCTGGCGCAACTTTTCCAGCCTTTACGGTATCCAGAAAACACACCGACCAATTACATGCGCTGTAAATCACATCACGTGATCACACTGAATATGAAATGTGTGTATTCAGATAAACGTCGCAAAAGAATATGGATATTATGTTTTTTTTGATTGACATCACTTCACACCTGACTGAACTGAATTTATATTCAGTTAAATGTATTTTTCTAAAATTAAGTACTTTTTTTAAAGAGGCACATTTTACAGAAGCTTTCTGTTCTGTATTTTTTTTTAATGCAGTACTTATTTTACTTGAAATAAGAGAAGAAGATGTATTTATTATTATAGAATATATTATTTATAATTCATCCCATTCAATTTGAAAATCTAAATAAATATTATTGAGATATTATTCAATTGAACGTTTTAAAACCTGTTCACATATGTTTGATATGTTATTGATTTGTGTGTGTGTGTGTGTGTGTGTGTGTGTGTGTGTGTGTGTGTGTTTGTGTATGTGTGTGTGTGTGTGTGTGTGTGTGTGTGGTTCCTTATATACATGTAATATTATTAATATAAACATGTCTGATTTTGAACGCTGTTGGTGGTCCGTCTCCTGTTGCAGAACCTTTATAGTCAAACAGGCCAACATTCAAAATGAATAAATAGGAGATTTTAGGACAATTTACTTTGTCAAACACTGTTTCTGTGTCTAATGATACAGTTATTATTATTATTGGGGATGTGACGGTACACAAACCTCTGCTTTTGGATCATGGTTCAATACCTGTTCTGTAAAATGGGGAAAATACAAAAAAATACAGAAAATAAATAATTGTTTGTTTATTTAGGAAATTATATAATGGTTTAATGTTTTAAATCTGAACTGTAATGATTGATTTGTAGATGTCAGGGTAATAGATGGTTTCTGTCATCACATGTCTGAGCTCACTGTTCATGACCATGATGTAACATGAGTCAGCATCAGACGAGGTCAGACAAGTTATCAAACTAGATCATCTAACATTTCATGTTTTTCTCTCTGCAGGTCTTTAGACCAGAAGTTAGTCTCCAGTCAGACTGTGGTGTTCCAGCAGAGGGACATTATGGAGGGCTCATCATCTACTGAGACCAGTAAGACTTGTTCAGTCTGTCACTGTTCACACATTACACACTCATCAGGAAAGAACTGTCCACTTCTCTACTTCGACAAGTAGCTCAGTGCAATGGTTGTCTTTAGACAACACTACATCACCACGTGTGATGGTTTCCATGGAGACAAATGCTGTAAATAACTGATGTTGATAAAGTTTATGTAGGAGTTATTTATTTATAAGTAGTATTGTTTAATTATTCTAGATTTTTGCAATATTTTGATTAGATGTTTTGATAGGTTTACATAGTGTTTTATTTTGTGAGTTAATTGTTTTGTTTAATTATTTTGTATGAGCATATTTACTTTTGTTTATGAATTGGGTAATACTGTGTGCACCTGCAGTTAAATATATATGTGTAAGCAGGTATATACGACCAGCATGCACCTGTGGGCATATTTATGTTTAACCAGAGCAGGAGAGGCAGAGATAGCTGTGATATCTTTGTTCTTTTGTTTGCTAGCTTGATTTTTTTATTTAAAAAAGTCATAAGAAACAGACATAGTTGGACAATGGACTCTTTCGCTGCGTACACCACATGGTGCGTCAGTGGACCTTTCATTTAAGTTCGATTTTTCTGACAAATGGCCACTAAAGAATTTCTTTAGCTCGTCAGAGTTAAGGCGAGACAGGTGGGTCAGAAACTGGCCTCATTTAATGAACAATGAAGGAGCCGTTGTTAAAGACTTGATCGTGAACAGCAAACTTATCTTTGTCTCCCCAATGTAAGATGGACTAGGCTCCACCCCTCATCCATGAACCTGAACAGGATACGGGATTTAGAGAATCAATGGATGGAAAACTGATGTTTCCTTCATGTCTGATTACACTCATTTTTACTCAACACAAAAGTATAACTGATGATCTTATTTTATAGCAAATAAAAATACTGCTGAAAAAAATATAATCACAACAACCTTGCTTTGGTTAATTGTGCACCAACAATCTCTGTATTGAGCAGATTATTGCAGATTATTACAGATTACATGTGAATGAATGAATATCTACATTTTCTGTATCTCTTCAGATCAGGTTGAGCAACCTGTGACTCAGAGCAGAAGAAGTTGCGCTGGCAACAGCGACCAGATGCGGAAGGAGCTGGTGCCAGCCAGAGCGATGGCGGCAGTGGCAGTGGGGGCGGTAGTGGGGGCGGTAGCGGGGGCGGTAGCGGGGGCGAGGATGGGGGCGAGGGCGAGTACGGGGAAGGTACCGGTATTTTGGGCGGTCGTGGCGAAGGTAGTAGGGCGGTAGCGGTATTGGGGGCGGTAGTGGGGGCGAGTGCGGGGCTGGTAGCGGTATCGGAGGTGGCAGCGGGGAGGAGTACGGGGGCGGTAGTGGTGATGGGGGCGGTAATGGGGGCGTTAGTGGGGGCGGTGTTGGTAGTGGGGGCGGTAGTGGGGGCGAGAGCGAGTGCGAGAGCGAGAGCGAGAGAGAGTGCGGGGAAGGTAAAGCTAGTGGGGGCGTTAATAGGGGCAGTAGCGGGGGCAATAGCGGGGGCGAAGGTGAGTGTGGGGAAGGTAGCGGTATTGGGGGCGGTAATGGTAGCGGGGGCGAGTGAGGGGGCAAGTGCAGGGGCGAGTGCAGGGGCGAGTGCGGGGGCGAGTGCAGGGGCGAGTGCGGGGGAGAGTGCGCGGGAGATATTGTGGGCGGTAGTGGGGAGGAGTGCAGGAGCGGTAGGCGGGGCGGGGGCGAGGGTGGATCAGATGACGGCAGCTGGCAGAAGCAGCATTGAAGGTAAATTAAACTGAACTGACTTAGAAATATTGTCGTCTATATTAACATCTATAGTTAGTGTTTTGTTGGTGGTGGGTTTAAAGTCACATTTTACTTCATTTAAATATTTGAAAGTTTCAAGTTATTAATAGATGACAGATTCCTCTAAATTCACTTTAAAGAAGTTGTGACTTCTTCACTGGTTGTTGGTCCAATTTAATTGTATTCAACATGGATTAAATCGACACTTAGTTTTGTTTTCTAATTCATTGTTTTCCTTTCAGAGTCTATGAGGACGATTTTAGAGAGGGTCAGAGAGTTTTCTTTATTATTGACCCAACAGACCCAACCGCTTGAGGCACGACTCCAACATGAAGGTAAAGAAAGTGAAGAAAAAAAGAACAGAGGATCAGAGATTTAGATTGATATAAAGGTTGATAGATAGATAGATAGATAGATAGATAGATAGATAGATAGATACTTTATTAATCCCGCAAGTGAAATTTTTTTCGCTACAGCAGCATTTGTACATACAGGTTACACAATAAAATACAAAACAATGCACAATATATTAAAAACATATAATATAATAATAAGAAAAATGCACGATATATACAACAAATATAATAGAATAATAATATTGAATTAAATTAACTAAAAAAACAAAACCGTAGTGCAAGATGTAGCCAACAAACAAACAACAATGCTATATTTGAGTGGTTGATTTGGCCAGAGGTGATTTATTGTAAAGTGATATTGCAGTGGGCAGGAGTGGAGCTGGAGGAGTCTGTTGGAAAAAGTGCTCCGCTGTCCCTGCAGTAGGTGGTCTGGGTTATCCAATATGGATAATAATTTCTTCAGTGTCCTCCTCTCCACCAACTTCTCCAGACTGTCTAGTTTGCAGCCAATGATGGAGCCGGCCTTCTTAACCAGTTTGTTAAGTCTGTTGGTGTCTCCGGCTCCGATGCTGCTTCCCCAGCAGACTACGGAGAAGAACAGTGCTCTGGCCACAACAGACTGTAGAACATCTCCAACATCTTGCTACACACATTGAAGGATCGAAGTTTCCTCAAGAAAAAGAG
The DNA here is from genome assembly GCA_016806645.1 of Ophiodon elongatus. Taxonomy (NCBI): domain Eukaryota; kingdom Metazoa; phylum Chordata; class Actinopteri; order Perciformes; family Hexagrammidae; genus Ophiodon; species Ophiodon elongatus. Next base: position 10,644 of record JACSYO010000573.1, on the reverse strand, counting down.
TCGACTCCCCTTCTTGTACACAACGTTGATGTTGGTCTTCCAGTTCAGTCTGTTGTTGACAGAGACACCCAGGAACTTGTACTCCTCCACCATGTCCACATCCTCTCCCAGAACTCTTAGCGGCTGTAGAGCCGTCGTCTTCCTCTTGAAGTCGACCACCATCTCTCTGGTCTTGGCCACATTCAGAAGAAGGTGATTTCTACCAGCCCACTCCACAAAGTCATCTACTACTGCCCTGTACTCCTCCTCCCGTCCATTCTTAATACACCCAACCACTGCAGAGTCATCAGAGAGCATCTGCAGATGGCATGACCCCAAGTTGTACTGGAAGTCAGTGGTGTACAGGGTGAACAGGAAGGGAGACAGAACAGTTCCCTGTGGAGCTCCTGTACTGACCACCGTATCAGACAGCACGCTGCCCAGTCGGACAAACTGTGGTCTGCCTGTCAGGTAGTCAGTGATCCAGGAGACGGTGGAGGCGTCTACCCCCACCACCCGCAGCTTCTCACTCAGCAGCAGTGGTTGGAGGGTGTTGAATGCACTGGAGAAATCAAAGAAAGTGATTCTCACATAGCCACCGATTCCATCCAGGTGACACTGAGCTCGTAGCAGCATCGTCCACTCCCACACGAGGCTGGTATGCAAATTGCAAAGGGTCCAGTGAGGATTTCACCTGCGGTCGAAGATGTGCCAAGACCAGCCTCTCCAACACCTTCATCACATGTGATTACGGGGCAACTGGTCGGTAGTTGTTAAGGCCAGATGGAGTCGTCTTGTTTGGGACAGGAACCAGGCACGACGTCTTCCACAGCACCGGGACTTCCTCCTGCTTCAGGCTCAAGTTGAATATGTGTTGGAGGACATTAGACAGCTGGATGGCGCAGGTCTTCAGGACAGCAGAGGTGTTTGGGAGGTGTGGTGTGTGGAGGAGACAGATGAGAGCTGTGAACTAAACAGCTGATCAGGTGTGCTGTAGATTCTGAGGAATCATGCTCATGCTGTAGGTCCCCACGATAGGCTGTAACTCGTCTCAACCCTTATCAAGTGAGTACGTATAACGTCTATACAATCTCACTACTTAGTTTGAACACTCACATTTTTAGACACACTGCAAAGTTTTCAACCAGGGTTCTTACCTTAAGTTCCTCTGGTAGCGTCGGTTGTCACCTCAGAATCACACTTGTTCATGGACAGGGGAAGAAGGTTAGTCTGTTTAAAAAAACAGAGTCTGTAGCTTTAGTCCCAGTTCCTTACTTAATGGTAAGGCTGTGGTTTTATTTCAGTTTCTTTCTTTTTCTTTTTTCCTTTACAAGTTACAAAACAGGTCCAACTCAATGAAACAGTTATAGTGTCAACATGTTAAGAGATCTAAGTGTTTATTCTCTAACGGTAGAGGTAGCTTGTCACTCTCAAAACCTGTTCACACATCAAGCCGGCCTCTAACGGTAGAGGTAGCTTGTCAATCACAAAACCTGTTCCCCTGACGGTCGAGATGGCTTGTTTTCAAGCCTTTCCTCTGACGGTCGAAGTCAATCCAGGTTTCTATATAGCTGAGAGATTCCCTGTCCTAATCACAGAGAGTTATGAAAAAATCTAGTCTTCTAAAAAACTGTGAGCCTGTCCCAGCTCTCAGAGAGCTAGGGAAATCCCCCCGTCTCTTACCAGGGGAGAGGTTAAATAGAAACAGAAGCGGTCCACTCCTCCTCCTCTTCACGTGTCACACATCATAATACCTCCTGTCTCCAATCAGAGTACAGGAGGTTCGTTGCCTTTATATGGTAATAATAAATGAAGAATCCTTTTACACAGGATACGTTATATAATACCCATTATACAGAAAAGATTATACGTTATAGCATCTTATGCAGGTTATACGTACACAAGTAAACTTTTAGACTTTTCATATTCTTCCTACGATCATTCAACAACCTGAACAGGATACGGGATTTAGAGAATCAACAGATGGAAACTGATGTTTCCTTCATGTCTGATGACATTCATTTTTACTGAACACAAGCTATAACTGATGATTGTTTTGGAAATTAACCTTTCCAATCTCCTTTAGAAAAAACAAATGCAATGTGAAACACTGAAATGTCTTTAAGCATTTATTGAACAGACGCTTGGAATAATTCAATTGAATGGACAGAGCTCTTTCACCACAGATGGTTCGGAGGTCTGACCAAGAAAAAAAGTTTAACATAGTCTTATACACCTCATAGTTGCCCCCCCTCTACCCCCCTCCCCCTCCTCCTGCACCCAGGCAAAGATCCGAGGCCTTGTTGCCTGTCTGGGAGGTAATTTCGTCTACCGGCTCTGTGGGAAAAAGTGAGAACGGGTAAACAATACAGCACATTGGACATGAAACCATAATAAGAGATAAACTAGTTATTTGACCCTGTCCAACACAATCCGAGTTGTTTAAGTCAGGACGAGCTGTCGCTATGCTCAGGGTTCAGAAATACAAATTACATCTAAGAGAACAATATGATACATTTTCCACCACAATGATCATATGTTATAGCAAACAAATCAGTATAAAAAATTGTCACAACAACCTTGCTTAGTTTTCTCTGGAAGTCTTTTGTATGTTGATACTCATGCAAGTAATATGCTTGATTCATGTAGTCATCAGTAGATAATAACTATCAATCTGTGAAGGCTGTGAAAATATTCATTTTGCACCAACAATCACTGTAGTGAGCAGATTATTACAGATTACATGAGATTGAATGAATATCTACATTTTCTGTATCTCTACAGATCCAGTTCAGCAACCTGTGATGCTCAGCAGCAGCAATGAAGGTAAATTAAACTGCACTGAGTCAGAAATATTTTTGGCGATATTAACACCTATAATTAGTGTTTTGTTGGTGGTGGGTTTAATATCACATTTGATTTCATTTAAATATTTGAAAGTTTCAAGTTATTAATAGATGACAAATTCCTCTAAATTCACCTTAAAGAAGTTGTGACTTCTTCACTGGTTGTTGGTCCAATTCTATTGTATTCAACATGGATTAAGTCGACACTTAGTTCTGTTTTCTAATTCATTGTTTTCCTTTCAGTTCCTAAGCGGAGGATTTTAACGATGAGAAGAGAACATTCTTTAATGAACCAACAGACCCAACAGCTTCAGGCACCACTCCCCATCCTCCAAAGTTTACCACCCCCCGTTACAAGTGATCAATCATTTGATCATTCATTAATACTGATGTCAACATCCAGAGAGAAGAGTTCAGTTTTCATGGACAAAAAACAGCCTTCAAAGGACCTGAGCAGAATGTGTAGATACACCAGAAGAACCTTGAAAGTCCAGAGCTGTTAACACGTTTGGGTCAAATTGTAAAAGATGACATATGAGATATGAAGTATTTGAAGATGAGGGTTTGATCATGACACCATAGTCTGAATGAATGAAACATTCTTTAAAGCTGGTTCTGTGTGGGAGGACAGGAGCAGGGAAGACTTCAGCAGCCAAGGCCATTTTAGGTCAGACAGAGCTTCATTCAGTCTCCAACTCATCAGAGTGTGTTAAACATCAGGGAGAGGTGAGTGGACGTTGGGTTTCTCTGGTGGAGCTGCCTGCCTTGTGTGGAAAACCTCAGGAGGAAGTGATGACATCGCCATCCCCCAAGCCACGCCCTAGCATGCCTTTAAAATAAAATGCCTCATGAGATGAGGCAATGTGGTTTGTCAGGTCCGTTCAGAAGTTCTGCTATCAAGTCACTTAATTGTTTTTCATGTGTTTTCTGCAGGGGTTTTTTTGCTCCAGATTTTCCACACTACTTATTTCTTCTTCCTGTTTTTTCAGTAAGTCACTGATCTTTCTGTTTTTGGTGAGACACCTCACTCAGTCACGGATTTCTTCTTGATGGTTTTTTTCAGTTCTTCCTTTTAGAGCTGAAAGTGCCTTTAAAATGTCATATTGTTCATCTTTGTTTTCTTTTGAAAATAAGGAAGAATTTCATGTTTGTGAAATAAATTAAATGTTTCAATGTCATTCATCCAAAATAACAAATATCACAGTAAATATTAATTATGAATTCATAGACAATGAATGTTTTTATGTTTCTTTGTTTTGCTGCATGTTAATTTAGAATGTAAGCTCTATAGCTGATTACATCAACTAAAGTCATAATTCAGATTAATCTTGTTGTGTATCTGGTGTTTGGTTTCTTTGTGTATTATGATACAATATGAATAAAGTATTTCGGAATCAGAATCAGAACTGTTTATTGCCAATTATGTTACATTTACAAGGAATTGACTCTGTGATCGTGCCTAACAGTAAACACAGTGTAATAGTATAAGACATAACATAAAAATGTACAATATAATATGGTAAACAAAAAAATAGGAGTACGTTAAAACAAGTGTATTATCAAAGTGGCAAGTGTATTTTGTGATGTAAGAGTCAGTGGGGGGTCCCGGGCTTTATTGATGAACCCGACTGCAGATGGGAAGAAACTATTTGTGAAGTGAGGTCTTGGTCCTGACATGATGTTTACAAATGACAACAGCTGCTGTCGTCAAATTATTATTATATGAATAAGAACTTTCTCTTGGATTCAGCTCTAATTTGCTGTATTTTATAATGTCATATATTTATATATATATTACTGTAATTTGTGGCAAAAAATATTTTTAAACTACAGTTGAATCAAATCTAAAGATTCATCAGTCTAAGGCTTCATCCACAGTATATGTTTTTGTATTTTTTTGTAATGTTCACATCCTGTTTAAGCATTCAATGATGACTCATAGCTTTAGTTCAGGCAGAGCACTGAAGATGCGCTCTTATTGGCTGACTGGCATCAGCTGTTTGCAGAATGCCTCTCAATCATTGGTTCATTCACTGCTCTTAGCCCAGTAACATCCAATCATATTCATGCAGAAGAACGATAACCAGACAGTCATGTCTTTATGTTGTCAGGACTCTGACTTCCAGAGGGAGACTTTATTCATCTGAACACTGTTTGTTTGGTAAAAACTGTTCAGTGATTTAGTTGTAGATGGTTTTGGTCGTTGTCTGTCACAACCTCTGATCAAATATTTTCCTCTGTAGGTTTAGTCTAACTTTATTAAAACATGTCATCTGTCCAAACTTTGTTCTGTTGTTCAGCCATTAAAAACACAAGTCTTTGAATACATTTTCTTATGTAAGAAGATAAATCAGGTCAACTCTAACCACTGTCTTGACTATTTATAACAAATAAAACTGTATAATTAAAAAATACATTTCAATTACTACTACTTCAGGTAACTACGAGTAAGTACTAAAGCTGAAAGTGATTGATTTGTCTGTTTTATTGATTTACCAGTCTGTCTATCATAAAAGTTCAACCATCATAAACTCAGAATGCAGCGACAAACAGTCGTTCATGACCACGAGAGCGACGGCATAAGCTTCTGAAAACTGTTGAAAAGGTTGACAGACAGCATTTCATAGCCAAGCCGAGCTAGGTAATGCTAGTTTAACATGTTGGTAAAAAAAATGTATTCATATATACTGTATATATATTTGAACTACACAGTCTAGCTAGCTAGCAAGTTTGATAAAAAGTGTTATTTTGGCCTAAAGAAAATTTGTAGACATATTATTTATTGTATTATAAACTATGAGGGCATGACCTGAAATGACAGATTTGATAGTAACTTATTTTTAATGAGTGTGTTATCAGGGGATCTGGACACACAGTCTAGTACTTGGCCAATAAAGGTTTTTAATTTTCTCCAAACATATTTTTGGCATTTCTGTTCAGCATTTTCTTGTTCTTCTCAGCATACATACATTATGCGTAATAATAATAATTTGGGATGGGCCATTTGGGATCAAAGTGTATAACCACAAAGTTATGGTAATTGCAAACAAATGCTGAAGATAAATGTCAATATAAATTATTGCAGTGTTGTGATTTTATGTTGATGCTTTCTATGGTAATGTTCATGCATAAACTGTGCGATTATTGCTTTTGATGCTCCTTATATTATGCTTTAAATCTCCCTCATATGCCCATTTTCTGAGTTTAAGGGTGCAGCTTCTGTTCGGTTACAGCCAGTAATTGGTGTGCGCATCCTACTGCGCTTATTGTGTATTGCTTTATTATCCTATTCATTACATTACACTATCTAGAGCTTCTCTGGTTGTTCAACAAACCTTGTAAGAGTGGGAAATACAGCGCAAGGCCGACGCCACTAACTCCTTCTAAATACCTCTATATATGTATATTATATATATATATATATGTATATATATGTATATATATGTATATATATATATATATATACATATATATATGTTTAATGATTAAATAGAATAAAAGGTCAGAAGAGAAAGAACATAGAAAAAGAAAAAGTACCTTAAACAATGGCGTCAGTTCTGCCATTTCAACTGGCTGACTGCTGTGATTGACGTCGTCGGACAGGTTTATGAATAAAGGTGTGGTGTCTCTGACTATAACCTCTTTATCTCTCCGGGATGTGCCGTCTAAAAGTGTGTGTGCACGCCACGTGTAGCAAATACGCGCAGATCAGGGTGCGCAAACTTCTCAATGTAAGGTTTGTGCTATTTTATGCTCCACTATCCGGCACAGGCTGCTTTCAACAATACAACGCCTCACAGATCAAATGTACAGGCTGAGAGAGAAGGATACAACTCAAAGAGACTTAAAGGACACACAGGAACACCTGCTGCACCCCATTCTATTTTTAGTGCTGTTCTCAGACACAGATTCACCACTGTGGTCAGAGCCTGCACTCTCCTCCACAGTATCAACAAGTAAAATGCAACTATAGCTCTGCAGCTACTCCATCCCCTTTTTAAAGTTGGGTTAGTTATCTGACAGAGCAAGCACACGTGCGAAAAACTATTAAATCAATCAACTCCAAAGTTTTAATTCAACAAAGTTCCTTAACAGCTTCATCTTATTTCTGAACTGGAAGGAAAGAAGCAGAGCCTCTTTGAATCTAACAATTGAACACAACTTATATTTTTTACATTTGGATTCATCTGATGTTCACTGATTCATACGTTTCAATTATATGAGAATTGAGAAAACACATTAAGTTAGTTTTTAAATATGTATTTTGCGGCAGACTGAGCAGCAGGTTTCACACAGGAGTAGAATGTTGTCATAAAGACAATTTAGGAACATGAAGTCTGCGCAGAGAATCCATTTAAATATATCATATTTCATCTGTTTGATAACTTCTAAATTAACAACATTTAAGTCAAGTCAACTTTTTTTATGTAGCACATTTCATACATAATAGTATGACACAATGTGCTAAACATAAAAATGGCAAGTGCAAGTGCAGGAAAAAACCCAAACACAGTCTAAGAAGTTAGCCATGCAGCTTAGAGAGAGCACTGAACAATAAAAGCATTTAGAAACCTTGATTCCAATCTGTTGTCTTTGCATCGGGACTATTTTTGTTTGAATTCACAACGTTAAACACGCGTTCAAAATTGCGACTGTGCGTCAGCGGGACGCCAAATGAGAGCAATAAGCTTCAAATGGGGAGACGTGATACACAAAATGTCAATGAAGTGTTGTGCTATTTATTATTCTGCCAGAGCTTTTCCTTTTTTTGAGTCTTTGTTCTTGAGCTTCTGGTCTTTGCCTTCAAGGTATTTCTCCACCGAGCGTTATGGCTGTTATATCAGTGCTCCCGATGAGAGGCCACTCTTATGTTTTCTTATGCCATTTGGTCATATACTGCTGAATCAGGATAATATTTACTATATGACTCTGCATGACTTTAACTCTCTGGGGTCGACGCACATGGCGGCGCGTTTTCGCGGTGTTTACTCGATGTTTAAATTAATTGCTCCGCGATAATACGGCACAGAAATATTGTTAATATGTTTTCAGAATCTGTAGACTCTCCCCTTCCGTGTCCTAGTTCTCACGATATCGTACGTGACTCACACAGCGAACTGGGAGCATTGACGTGTCGTGCTCAATATTATTCCACCTCTTTATGAAAAGCAGTAAATTGTATGGTTTTGATAAGCTGCGAGTGGTAAGAGTGAATGTCATTATCAGTGGTGGAATGTAATCAAGTATAATTACTTTAAGTACTGTACTTAAATACAAATTCAAGATACTTTACTTGAGTATTTCCATTTTATTCAACTTTGTACTTCCACTCCACTACATCTTAAAGGGAAATATTGCACTTTTTACACCACTACATTTGTCTGACAGCTTTAGTTACGAGTTACTTTGCACATTACAATTTTAAAGAAACAATTTTTCAAATCCATCCTAACTTCCCAAACTGAAAAACAGTGTGTAACAGGAAGTGACCATATCTGGACTGTGGAGGAGTGACGTAGAGACGCCGTATACGTCTCTGGTGTCGACCTGTCAATCACCTTGTATTTGCTGCATTTTCCTGTTTAACAGAATAATAAAAGGAATGTTTTTTTCTAGGGGTTTCAGGTCGTTTCCATACAGATGTGCTGACTTAGTTTGACTCTGCGTGTCAGTCCATCACTGCAGTTATTTGCGTCTCCATTTCAACAAGGCTTCCTGCTTTCAGGTGCATCTTTATGATGTTTTATGATGTTTTCAATATAGAGTTCTACATGTTAAAGTACATCAACAATAGACAGTTTGTTTTTTTAAATGCAAGTAACTGGGTGACACCTGATTCATCCCGACCAGACCTGTCAACAACCACAGTACCATACTGGGTTGTATTAAACATATGCATCAGTGATGCTGAGATTTAAACAGACTGTTTTACCTGTGTAGCACACCTGTGAACAGGTTTGTTCATGCCTCACTGTTGCACTGGATTCTAGTATTTTTATTTTAATCTCTGTGGAATCTCTTTGCCAACTTTTTTCCTAGTTTCTGTGGATGAAATATATTTATTGGAATCTAAATCGAAAGGCTTGAAACGTAACTACAATACATGAACTAGTGTAAAATGAGATAGTTAACAATGAATTAACTCACCTGTGAATTATCAGGAGTAGGGGTTGAATGTTTTGAGTAAAGACCGTGTGAAAACCAGGGTTTTAAAAACTGAACGCTTGTGAAGAAACAGGAGTGTTGTCAGTTTGATAGTGGAAAGATCAAGTAAATCATTAGTAGCATAGTGTCTGATACTTCCTTGTGTTTCTATTTTCTTTAATAAGTTAACCATCCAAAAACATGATTCTATCTGGCCTTGTCGTATTATAGGACAACTTGTTTTCTGTGACGGTTGCTTGTGGCCTTATGAAATGTGCTTTACTTCCTGTTTTTCAACTAGACAAGAGTCTTTTTATTCTGCTATCACTAGCTCTAACACCACTGACCATGTAGTGAGACATGAACTTGGGAAGAAACTATAGAAAACAGGTTCATTCAACATAATTCATTGATTTACTGGATAAGAAGCTTCTCTTTATTTCCATTATTTGCTCTGTTTTATTCAATAAGGTAACAAACCCTCCAGTTCATTTATTAGTCACATAACTTCACCTAATTGGAGTGCATGGAGAAGGGAAAAGGTCTGAAGAAATACAACTACAGCAACACTTGTTGAATGGAGAACAAGTTAATTGTCAGACCAACGCGGTTCAGCTTGTGGCTTTCATCAGATTCATCATACCTCACCTTACAAAGAACATTAAATATCTGATGGTAATAACACAGAGCTTTTCGAAATGTAAAGCTCTTTTATGGACTTGTTCTTGTTCTTTTAATTGTAGGTAAGTAGTATAAAGTTAATTTGCGCAAGCAATTTACAACCACTTGTCTAATTAAAATCATTTTGACACTGCTGAACAACCGGTTCTCACTCCCATCCATCCATCCATTATCCTCCGCTTATCCGGGGTCGGGTCGCGGTGGCAGCAGGCCTAGCAGGCCGACCCAGGCTTCCCTCTCACCCGCAACACGTTCCAGCTCGTTCTGGGGGATCCCGAGGCGTTCCCAGGCCAGCTGGGAGATATAATCCCTCCAGCGTGTCCTGGGTCTTCCCCGGGTCCTCCTACCAGTTGGGCGTGCCTGGAAAACCTCTAACGGGAGGCGTCCAGGAGGCATCCTGATCAGATGCCTGAACCACCTCAGCTGACTCCTTTCGATACGAAGGAGTAGCGCCTCAACTCCAAGTTCCCTCCGGATGTCCGAGCTCCTTACCCTATCTCTAAGGCTGAGCCCGGCCACACTACGGAGAAAACTCATTTCGGCCGCTTGTATCCGAGACCTCGTTCTTTCGGTCACGACCCAGAGTTCGTGACCATAGGTGAGGGTCGGAACGTAGACCGCCCAGTAAATTGAGAGCTTTGCCTTCCGGCTCAGCTCCTCTTCACCAGACGGTCCGGTGCAGCGCCTGTTTCACTGCTGCAGCCGCACCGATCCGCCGGTCGATCTCCCGCTCCATCTTACCCTCACTCGTGAACAAGACCCCGAGAACTCAGACTCGGCTGCAAATCGCCCCAGTGAATGCTGGAGGTCATGGTCCGAAGAGGCTAACCGGACCACATCATCTGCGAACAGCAGAGAGGCGATCCCGAGACCCCCGAACCTGACGTTCTCCTCCCCCCGGCTACGCCTAGATATCCTGTCCATGAAAGTCACGAACAGGACCGGTGATAAAGGGCAGCCCTGGCGGAGGCCAACACCCACCGGGAACGCGTCG